>JAODAL010048243.1:0-29185 GCA_025379985.1 Phyllomedusa bahiana | reverse complement strand
CCAAGTCACCTTTTTGTTGATAAAGATGATGATGACGACATTGGGGTTCCACCGGGTCTTTTCCGCGAATTTGCTTTCCCGGCCCCTTCTTCATGGACGAGGGGGAAGCGATGGGGTAGTGTCAGTACGGGTCCCCCCAAAAAAAAAGGGGAAAGGGGGGCGGTGCAGAAGCCCCGTAAAATTGGATTCCGCCACCCCCGGGTCAGGGGCAAACCCCGCCCCCTGTTTAAACGCCGTCAAAAAGGTCCAGGACCTCTAAAGCCTGGGCCTTCATTGACCCAGCCTTAAATTCCCCCAAACCCCGATGTCATATGCCCCCTTTGGGCCGTAAACACAAAAGAAAAGGGGAAAGAACCTTAAGTTTTTTTAACCCACCCCCCAAAACAGGTCTAGTCACATGCAGCGAATGCAGGGAGTTGAAATGGAGGCAAAAATTGGGCCCAAAAAAAGGGGCCAAAACCGACCCCTGGCCCCCCAAACCACTGTCACCCCCCTTGGGTCTCCCCCTCCTCCTCCCCGCCACCCCCCAAGGGCTTTTCCTCAGCTGCCCATGTCTCTAGAGTAATTATCAGGGATCACCTCCGCTTAAAGCCTCCACCGTCGCCCGAAGTACCACCAAAGCACCACCAGAGACCCATCCTCCTCGTTCTCCTTCCGCCATTTTGACGCCCGGGCCCCGGCCTACGCGGGCCAGTCTGAAAGCCACCCTTTCTGTTTTCCCGGGTTTTGGGAACAAAAAAAAACCCTTAAAAACCCCCAAACCATCCCAAAAGCCAAAAGCCTGAATGTCGGCTTTGCCAGGTTTTTTGGCCTTGGGGAAATTTTTTCCTTTTCCGTCGGGTGGACACAGAGGGGTTCCCGCCAGGGTCATGGCCCTCGCCTCCCCCCCAATACCAATTTATATTCAATGCCCTTCAAGAAGTTTGATGGTTCATTTTCTTACTGCCTTTTTGGCATTTTTTAAATTTTTGTGGGGGGATGCGGGTTTAAAAGGGTCGGGCCCTGTGGTCCCAAAGACGGGATAGAAATGGTTTTGTGACTTTTTTTCTGTGCCTTTTTAACCTAATTTGTTGCCAAAGGGATGTGCACGTTTTCCTTTTGACTGTTGGGGGGATGTTAATTTCAGTTTTTCCACCCCTGTTTGGGTGAAAAAGGAAAGGTTTGTTTGCTCTCCCATATTTTTCCCATGGTCTTTGGGAGATGATCGATTTTAAAAAAAACCCTTATCGATGGGGGCCCGACTATGACTATCCCCCGATTGGATGGGAAAAGAAATTTCGCTAAACCCACTATTGGCTACTCACCCAATCAAAAAAAATAGGGGGGGGGGCGACAGAGACCCTTTAAAAATTTCCTAGGGGAGTTTAAAAAAACCAAAACCCCCGGGGGAAAATTTTAAAAATACAGTAAAAGAGAAAGAAAAAAACTGATTGGCTTGGTTTACCCCATTGAGAGCTACTTCTCCCATTATATCTTTTGGGAGAGATGGGCGCTATGAAATCTCGGGGCCCCACACCGGGGGGCATAAAGGGATTAAAAATAAAATAATTTTTTTTTAATTGAAAAACCCTTTTCAGAAAAAAGGCCAAAAAAAAACCCTTCTTTCCCAAATAAAGCAGTTAAAGACCGGCACTACTTTGGGGAAAATTGCAATAGGAGAATTGCCGGGTTTTTCAGAAATTCAAATTTTTTAAAAAGGGGCTTCTCTTTGGTGGGCCCTTTAAACCAGCCAATCAGAATAGGAGCGACAATGTCCCATTATAACCTATGGAGGAGAATTGACCAATCAGAATAGGAGCGACAATGTCCCATTATAACCTATGGAGGAGAATTGATCAATCAGAATAGGAGCAACAGGGACCCATTATAACCTATGGAGAAAAATTGACCAATCATATTCAAAGGCGGGACAGTTCAAAATACAGTAAAAATGCAGAAACGAGCTGATTGGTTGAAGCGGCGGGGCTCGTCCAGCTTAGCCAATCAGAGCGCGAGCTACTTTCTCATAGAGTTCTATGGGAAAAAGAAATTCTGAGCGCGCTCGTTGATTGGCTAAGTTAAAAGAGGCGCCGTTATTTTGGACCAATGGGAGAGCGAGCGACGCTCCTATGGGTTTTCTAATGCAATCTGAAATAAAACTGTACATGGCCGAAATCAAATTATAACACTACAGAAGTTGGTCCTGATGTGTATATAAAATGAATAATAATATTTGGGTAACTAAAAAAAATATTAAATCAATAAATCATGTTTATTTCTTTATTTCGTTGCACCCATACTATTGATCCTTGGCTAATGAAAATAAAGAAATAAACATGATTTTATTGATTTAATATTTTTTTTTCGTTCCCCCCATGCTCTTTTCAGCATTTTTACTGTATTTTGAACTATCCCGCCGTGGATTCTGATTGGTCTAAACTTCCCCATAGGTATTAATGGTTCACTGTCGCTCCTATTCTGATTGGCTGGTTTATGCCGACCAATCAGAATAGCTTTCTGAATTTGAATTACTGTATTTCCCGGCAATTTCCAATATCCTAATTCTTGAATTAGGATATTGGAAAGTGATTTTGTTTTATGTATTTTTATTTTTTTAGGTTTCAGCTCTTTTCCTGAGAATGTTGAACGCCTTTATAAAGGAGATTTTTGATTCATACTCCGCACCGACATGTGGAATGATTTCTCGCTGTTCCAGCCTGTCTCGCATCGGAACTGTTTTTCGCCGCAGGGAACTTTTGCCCGCATGTATGAGCGCACCGCCTCGGACGGCGAATTTAGGCGCAGCGCCGCACAGCGCCTCGGTCCCCGCACTGCGCCCCACCACGGGCCGGCGGGGCATTTTCCCCGCATGTATTTTCCGCACTACCTCGGGCGCCGAATCAAGGCGCAGCCCGCACCCCCCCCAAACCGGCACGGCGGACACATGCGAGGCCGCCCCCCCGCATAAATAGGGGGTTTCCCCCCAAAAAAAATGGGGAAAAGGGCCCGCCCCGGTTCAACTGACCCAAAACCAAAAATTGGCCGGGGGGTAATTTTTCCATATTTACTATTTTGCCATAGGCAAACTTTAACTCTATGTTCTCAATTAAAAAAGCACTAAAAATAAATTTTTTATGGTTTAAATCTTTAAACCCCTTTTCAACTTTTTAAAAACGACTTCTAACCCCACCATTTAACCCTTTTTTTTGATGAAGGAATAGCTCCTTTTTTTTACAAAACTGGTGGGAACCCCCCCATTTTCAGGAGAGCCTTATATCTATACAAAGTGTAGCTCAGTAAGGGATCCCCGCCAACTCTTGGGCAGTCGTCCCCAATTCATAAAACCCGAACAAAAAAGGGCCCCCCTTTTGAACCCCTTTCAGCGGTGACACTTTTAACAGAGGGGAGAGATCACAATTTAAAAAAGCAGCCTGCCCCCCACAGTTTCGCCAGTAACTGGCTTTATCAAAGGCTTAAAGGTCCATCCCTGTGGTGAGCTAACTTCCTTTTATATCATGTTAGGAAACACCCCGTTCGGGGCTCACCAATTGCCCTCAGAGAATCCACATAAAGCCCACTCCCCCCTTTTGCTCTCCCCCACGCACACTCATAATATTCCCCGCTGAAAAATGCCCCCTCTTCATAAACAGCAAACCCGACAGATTCGCCATCACCACCTGTGCTCGGACCTCCACATGTGCTACCCCACCAAATATGGAAAAACTACTGCATCAAACATGAAGAAATTACTTTGCCAAAAATATAGAAACTACTGCACCAAACATATATAAAAACTATGGCAAAAACATGGAGCAACTACTGCAAAATATATTGAAATCATTGCTTCAAACAAGGAGAAACCACTGCACCAAAAATGGAGAAACTACTGCACCAAATATATAGAAACTATGGCACCAAAAATGGAGAAACTACTGCACCAAATATATAGAAACCACTGCACCAAACATGGAGAAACTACTGCACCAAATATATAGAAACTATGGCAAAAAACATGGAGCAACTACTGCACCAAAAATATAGAAACTACTGCACCAAACTATGGAAAATGCTGCACTAACTGGAGAGACTACTGCACCAAATATATAGAAACTACTGACCAACATGGAGAAACTACTGCACCAAACATGGAGAAACTACTGCACCAAATATATAGAAACTACAGCACCAAACATGGAGAAACTACTGCACCAAACATGGAGAAACTACTGCACCAAATATATAGAAACTACAGCACCAAACATGGAGAAACTACTGCACCAAATATATAGAAACTATGGCAAAAAACATGGAGAAACTACTGCACCAAATATATAGAAACTACTGCACCAAACATGGAGAAACTACTGCACCAAATATATAGAAACTACTGCACCAAACATGGAGAAACTACTGCACCAAACATGGAGAAACTACTGCACCAAAAATATAGAAACTACAGCACCAAACATGGAGAAACTATGGCAAAAACATGGAGAAACTACTGCACCAAATATATAGAAACTATGGCAAAAAACATGGAGAAACTACTGCACCAAATATATAGAAACTACTGCACCAAACATGGAGAAACTACTGCACCAAATATATAGAAACTACTGCACCAAACATGGAGAAACTACTGCACCAAATCTATAGAAACTATGGCAAAAAACATGGAGCAACTACTGCATCAAATCATTGAAATCATTGAAATCATTGCTCCAAACAAGGAGAAACAATTGCACCAAATTTGGAGAAACTACTTCACCAGACATTGAGAAAATATTGCACCAAATATATACAGTGGGGAAAAAAAAGTATTTAGTCAGCCCCCAATTGTGCAAGTTCTCCCACTTGATGAGAGGCTCCTGTAATTGACATCATAGGTCGACCTCAACTATGAGAGACAAAATGAGAAAACAAATCCAGGAAATCCCATTGTCTGATCTGGAAAGAATTTATTTGCAAATTATGGTGGAAAATAAGTATTTTACAAACAAGCGAGATTTCTGCTCTCACAGACCTGTAACTTCTTCTGTAAGAGGCTCCTCTGTCCTCCACTCATTACCTGTAGTAATGGCTCCTGTTTGAGGACTATAAAAGACACCTGTCCACAACCTCAAACAGTCACACTCCAAACTCCACTATGGTGAAGACTAAAGAGCTGTCTGAAGGACACCAGAAACAACATTGTAGCCCTGCCCCAGGCTGGGAAGACTGAATCTGCAATAGGCAAGCAGCTTGGTGTGAAGAAATCAACTGTGGGAGCAATAATTAGAAAATGGAAGACATACAAGACCACTGATAATCTCCTTCGATCTGGGGCTCCACGCAAGATATCACCCCGTGGGGTCAAAATGATCACAAGATCAGTGAGCAAAAATCCCAGACCCACACGGGGGACCTAGTGAATGACCTATAGAGAGCTGAGACCAACGTAACAAAGGCTACCATCAGTAACACACTACACCGCCAGGGACTCAGATCCTGCAGTGCCAGACGTGTCCCCTGCTTAAGCCAGTACATGTGAGGGCCCGTCTGAAGTTTGCTAGAGAGCATTTGGATGATCCAAAAGAGTATTGGGAGAATGTCATACGGTCAGATAAAACCAAAGGAGAACTCTTTGGTAGAAACACAACTTGTCGGGTTTGGAGGAGAGAGAAGTCTGAGTTGCATCCAAAGAACACCAGACTTACTGTGAAGCCTGGGGGGGGGGGCAACCTCAGGCCTTGGGGCTGTTTCTCTGCAAAGGGACCAGGACGACTGATCTGTGTACATGAAAGAATGAATTGGGTCATGTATCGTGAGATTTTGAGTGCAAACCTCCTTCCATCAGCAAGGGCATTGAAGATGAAACATGGATGGGTCTTTCAGCAATGATAATGATCCCAAGCACACCGCCAGGGCAACAAAGGAGTGGCTTCATAAGAAGCATTTCAAGGTCCTGGAGTGGCCTAGCCAGTCTCCAGATCTCGACCCCATAGAAAACCTTTGGAGGGAGTTGAAAGCCTGTGTTGCCCAGCGACAGCCCCAAAACATCCCTGCTCTAGAGGAGATCTGCATGGTGGAATGGGCCAACATACCAGCAACAGCGTGTGCCAACCTTGTGAAGACTTACAGAAAACGTTTGACCTCTGTCATTGCCAACAAAGGAGATAGAACAAAGGATTGAGAGGAACTTCTGTTATTGACCAAATACTTATTTTCCACCATAATTTGCAAATAAATTCTTTCCAAATCAGACAATGGGATTTTCTGGATTTGTTTTCTCATTTTGTCTCTCATAGTTGGGGTCGACCTATGATGTCAATTACAGGAGCCTCTCATCTTTTTAACTGGGAGAATTTGCACAATTGGTGGCTGACTAAATACTTTTTTTCCCCATTGTAGAAACGACTGCAAAAACTTGGAGAAACTACTGCACCAAAAATGGAGAACGTAATGAACCAAACATGTGGAAACAATTACACCAAACTTGAAATAACTACTGCACCAAACATGGAGAAACCACTGAACCAGACATGGACAAACTACTGCGTCAAACGTATAGAAACTACTGCACCAAACCTCTAAAAATTACTACACCAGGCATGGAGGAATTACTGTACAAAAAATATAGAAACTACTGCACCAAACATCGAGAAACAAATGTACATATTATATGGAAACTTTTACATTAAATGGAAAACCCATTGAACCAGACATGGACAAACTACTGCACCAAACATCAAGAAACAAATGCACCAAAGTTGGAGAATCTACTGCACCAAACAAGGCCAAAAGTTACTGCACCAAATATATATATAAACTACTGCACCAAACATGGAGAAACTACTTCACCAAAGTTGAAGAAACTACTGCACCAAACAAATAGAAGCTACAGCACCAAACATGGAGAAATTACTGCTCCAAACATATAGAAACTATTACACCAAGCATGCAGAAACAATTGCACCAAAATTGGAGAGACTGCTGCCCCAAACATAAAGAAACTACTGCATCAAACATATAAAAATAACTGCACCATACAAATAGAAATAACCACAACAAATTTGCAGAAACTAATGCATTTATCATAGAGAAACTACTGCACCAAACATGGAGAAACTACTGCATCAAATACATAAAAAATATTGCACCAAACATAAAAATAACTACACTAAACATGGAGAAATGACTGCACCAAATATATAGACTACTGCACCATACATGGAGAAACTATAACACAAAACATAAAAAAAAGTACTACAGTAAACATGGAGAAACTACTGCATCAAATACATAACAATATTGCACCAAACATGGAGAAACTACTGCATCAAATACATAACAATATTGCACCAAACATGGAGAAACTACTGCATCAAATACATAACAAATATTTAGTCTCACAAGAGACGGCGGGCACACCATAGCCCTTCCGGCTGGACTAGGAGCCATACGCTCTGTGGCCCATTTTTTACCTCTACATCTTGAACCACTATTTGGTGAGTATAGACCCTGTTATTGAAACTGTAAATTTTTTGAGTCACTGTTTTACTGGTGACTGAAATGGGCGGGCATGCTGATAGCAATCCGCCAAGACTTAAGCACCGTAAATCATATTAGACTAAAGATAGTTTATCTCATATTTTCATTGCGTTTTCTTTGATTTCTTGATTTTCAGATCTTTATATGTCACCCCTTTGGTCCCCTGAAGAGACCGTGGTGGGTCGAAACATGTTGGGACGGTATATGACGATTGTATAAGGGTAAGAGAGGGGTCTGTAGGGAGAGTCACCGCATCTGCGGGGTCGACCTTTTTGGGGCGAGTGCTCTGCTCATTGGGTGCAAACATTGCCAGGGACATATCAGGGTGAGTTCATTTTCGTTCTTTATCTGGTGACACCCAATATGTTTTTATGATATATGTGATAGTCATAATATTGATAAGCATATATCTGACTGGAGTTTATTGAGCGACAAGTCATTTTTAAATTGTGAAGTAAAAGTTATATTTTAGGTCTTATCTTCTAAACAACCTCTATATAAACTCCATTTTTTGGTGTTTTTTTCACATAACAAATATTGCACCAAACATATAGAAATAACTACACTAAACATGGAGAAATGACTGCACCAAATATATATAAACTACTACACCAAAAATGAAGAGACTACTGCACCGAACACAGAGAAACAACGGCACAAAACATAGAAAAACTACTACAGCAAACAAAGATACAACTACAGTAAACATGGAGAAACTACTGCACCAGATATATTGAAACTATTGCACTAAACCTGAAGAGAATACTGCACCAAACAAGGAGAAACTACTGCACCAAAAATGTAGAAATTACTGCACCAAACATGGAGAGACTACTGCACCAAACACATAGAAACTGCTGGACCAAACATAGAGAGACTGCTGCACCAAACATATATAAACTATTGCACAAAATGTGTAGAAACTACTGCACCAAACATGGAGAAATGAATGTACCAAAAATATACAAACTATTGCACCAAACAAGGAGAAACTGCTTGATCAAACATGAAGAAACCACTGCACTGCACATGGACAAACTACAGCACCACAGCAAACACCAACTAGTGCACCAAACATGGAGAAAAAATTTCAACAAAATTGGAGAAACTACTGCATCAAACAAGGAGAAACAATTGCACCAAACATATAGAAACTGCTGCACTAAACATGGAGAAACTACTGCACCAAACATATAGAAACTCCTGCACCAAACATATAGAAACTACTGCACCAAACATATGGAAACTGCTGCACTAAACATGGAGAAACTACAGCACCAAACATATAGAAACTACTGCACCAAACATAGACTACGCACAAACATATAGAAACTACTGCACCAAACATATGGAAACTGCTGCACTAAACATGGAGAAACTACTGCATCAAACATATAGAAACTACTGCACCAAACATATAGAAACTACTGCACCAAACATATAGAAACTACTGCACCAAACATATAGAACCTACTGCACCAAACATATAGAAACTACTGCACCAAACATATGGAAACTGCTGCACTAAACATGGAGAAACTACTGCACCAAACATAGAGAAACTACTGCACCAAACATATAGAAACTACTGCACCAAACATATGGAAACTGCTGCACTAAACATCTAGAAACTACTGCACCAAACATGGAGAAACTACTGCACCAAACATATGGAAACTACTGCACCAAACATATGGAAACTGCTGCACCAAACATGAGAAATACTGCACAAACAATAGAACTACTGCACCAAACAATAGAAACTACTGCACCAAACATATGGAAACTGCTGCACTAAACTGAGAAACTACTGCACCAAACATGTGGAAACTGCTGCACCAAACATATGGAAACTACTGCACCAAACATATGGAAACTGCTGCACTAAACATGGAGAAACTACTGCACCAAACATATAGAAACTACTGCACCAAACATATAGAAACTACTGCACCAAACATATGGAAACTGCTGCACTAAACATGGAGAAACTAATGCACCAAACATGGAGAAACATAGAAACTACTGCACCAAATATATAAAAATTATTGCACCAAACATGGAGAAACTATTGCACCAAACATGGAGAAACTATTGCACCAGAGTTGAAGGAACTACTGCACAAAACATATACTGTAGAAGCTTCTGCACAAATCATGGAGAAATTAGTGCACCAAAAATATAAAAGGTGCTTCACCAAATATGGAGAAACTACTGCAGCAAATATATAGAAACAACTGCACCAAACATGGAGAAACTACTGCACCATGGAGAAACTACTGCACCAAACATGGAGAAACTACTGCACCAAATATATAGAAACTACAGCACCAAACATGGAGAAACTACTGCACAAAATTGGTGGCTATAATATCTGTCATTTATACCATTTTTCTACATGAGCTGTAATCTTTGATGCCCTCTATATTGTTCCACAGTCCTTAGGTCGCATTCATCTCCGCTGTCCAGCACCGGGGAGGACGGGGCCACTGCGCTGCAACATATTAATCAGACATGAGGTAAGATGACCTCACGTGGGGGACTTTAAAACGAAGATTCATAAAAAAATGCAAAAATAATCCCAATTGAATGAATATTCCATTTGGGGCGTAACCAGTGTGAAATCCATCTATAGGGAGGGTGTAAACCTTAATGTGAACCCTGTGCTCCCTCATTGCTATAGAGAAGCTAAAAGGAGGCTGGGGGCCAAATTAGTCCCATAACAATCAGAACAGTGACAACCTGACACTTAGGGGGCAGGACAATGACACTGATACGTGGGGGCAGGACAATGACATTGATACGTGGGGGCAGGAGAATGAAACTGATACTTGGGGGCAGGACAATGACACTTGGTGATGCCATATATTGCCCACACTTTTGATTAATAGTGAATAACCCCAACGGGTTGGAAATTCATCCCCCAGTGTCCAAAAGTTTATTATACAAAAGTATAATACATTTATAACAAGTCATTAAATAAAATCACATGCCAGCAAATCTGGTGCCAAAAATTTAAAACCAAAACCCCCCTGGTGGGCTTTGGAGGTTTTTGAGGGGTTAAAAAATTTTAAACCTCCCCGCCTGGTGGTGCAGGCATCTGGGGATTTCCGGGTTCCACCCCCCCCGGGGGGAGGCCCAGGGTTAAATTTGAGTTTTATTAACCGTCCCCCCCTGGGGGTGGGGCATTTGAGGATATAACCCCCCACCTGGTGGTGCAGGACATTGGGAAAAACCTTCCCCCCCCTGGCGGTCCCCTCCCCCTGGTGGGCGGGACTTTGAGGAATAACCGTCCCCCCTGGGGTGCAGGAATCTGGGGTAAAACCCGTCCCCCTTGGTGTGCGGGCATCTGAGGATAAAACCGCCCCCCTTTTTCCTTTTGGTTTGTCCCCTTGGAAATCTGAGGTAAACCTTCCCCCCTGTGGTGCGGACATCTGGGGATAAAAATTTAAAAAAACGTCCCCCGCCGGTGGTGCAGGACCTGAGGATATAACCGTCCCCCGGGGTGGTGAAAGGACCTGAGGATATAACGTCCCCCCCTGGGGGTGCAGGATTTTGGGAAATTTTTGGGGGGCAAAAATAAACCTCCCCCTCCGGGGGGGGTGGGGTTCCCCCCCAGGTTTCGGGTTTTTAGGTTAACCGTCCCCCCTGGGGGGTGGGTCCAAAATTATTTGGGGGGGGGTTTTTTTCCCCCCACGGTTCCTTTGAGGGTTGGTTGCGGGAATCGAGGGATTACCCCCCCTCCTGGTGGTGCAGGAATCGGGAAAAAAGGGGTATAACCGGGGGCTCCCCCCTGGGGGGTGCAGGACATCTGGGGTTTAAAACCCGTCCCCCCTGGGGTGCAGGACATCTGGGATATAACCGTCCCCTTGGTGGTGCGGACATCTGAGGATAAAACCGGCCCCACCTGGTTGCGGTCGGGGTCCCCCCCTGGGGGGGAAATTGGGGGTAAAACCCCCCCCCTCCTGGTGGTGCGGGGACATCTGGGTTTTAACCGTCCCCCCCCTGGTGGGCAGGACATTGAGGATAAACCGTCCCCCCCGGGTGGGTCAGGAATCTGAGGATAAAAACTTCCCCCCGCTGGGGGTGCAGGACATTGGGGATAAACCGTCCCCCCCTGGGGTGAGGCATTGAGGATATAACCCGTCCCCCCTGGTGGGGGGGCAGGTAAAACCCCCCCCTTTGAGGATATTTAAACGTCCCCACCTGGGGGTGCAGGTTTTTCCCCCCCTTTTTTTGGGAGGTTTTTAAAACGTCCTCCCCCTGGTGGTGCAGGACATCTGAGGATAAAAACCGTCCCCCCCCGGTGGTGCGGACATCTGGGGATATAACCGCCCCCGCGGGTGGTGCGGGACTTTTGGGATTTAACCGTCCCCCCCTTGGTGGGGTTGGGGAATATCTTCTCCCCCCGGTTAAAGGGGTTCCCCCCCGGTGGTGCAGGACTCTGAGATATAACCGCCCCCCCTGGTGGGCAGGAATCTGGGGGTAAAAACTGTCCCCCCCCGGGGTGGTGCAGGCTCTAGAAAAAACCGCCCCCCCGCTTGGGGGGTGCGGACATTGAGGTAAAGTCCCCCCTGGGGTGCGGACATTGGGTAAACCCCTCCCCCCTGTGGTGCAGGACATTGGGATATCCCGTCCCCTCCTGGGTTTGCAGGCATTGAGGTTTTAACCCCCCGCTGGTGGTGCTGGACATCTGAGGTAAACCTCCCCCCTGTGGTGCAGGACTCTGGGATATAACCGTCCCCCGGTGGTGCAGGACACTGAGTATAACCCCCCCGCGGTTGGTGCGGCATTGAGGTAAACGTCCCTCCCGGGTGGTGCAGGACATCGAGGTATAACGTCCCCCCTGGGGTGCAGGAAATCTGAGGATATAACCGTCCCCCCCTGGGGTGCGGAATCGGGATAACCCGTCCCCCCTGAGTGTGCAGACATTGAGAGATATAACTGTCCCAATTGGTGGTTCCCCAAAAGGAGAATCTGAGGAATTATAAACCTGCACCAAACATGGTAGCTACTGCACCAAGAGGAAAACCTGCACCGACATGGTGCTACGGTCACCAAGATATAAACCTACCACCCTGGAAAATACTGCCAAACATTGGGGATAAACCGTCCCCAGCTGATGGTGCAGACATCTGGTTAAACGTTCCCGCCTGGTGGTGCAGGACATCTGTGGATATCACCGTACTCGCCTGGTGTCAGACATCGAGGAAATAACCTCACTCCGGGTGGGTCTAGGAAAATGAGATATAACCGTCCCCAATATGTGAGTGCCAGGTAAACAGGAAATCACCTCCCGACCTGATGGAGCAGACCTAACTGTGGAATACCCGTCCCCTCGCGGCTGGTGGTGCTGGAATCACCCTAAGCATAGAACCAGTCCCCGCCTGGTGGTGCAGGACAATCTGATACAATGAGCGAAAATGAGGATAATAACGTCTGCCTGGTGGTGCAGGACATCTGAGATATAACCGTCCCTCCTGGTGTGCAGGACAACCTGGGATATATCCGTCCCATCTATGGTGCAGTGAAACCCACCATTGATGGAAATTATCCTCCCCATGCCAGGTGTATACTAGGATATAACCGTACCCTCTATGCAGGTCATTGAGGTAAACTCTGCCGGGGTCAGGACATCTGAGGATATATCCTCCCCCCTGGTGGTGCAGACATCTGAGGATATAACCTGTCCCCCTTGTGTGCAGGACATCTGAGGATATAACCGTGTCCCCGCCTGGTGGTGCAGGACATCTGAGGATATAACCGTCCCCCTCCTGGTGGTGCAGGACATCTGCGGATATAACCGTCCCCTTCCTGGTGGTGCAGGTCATCTGAGGATATAACCGTCCCCCTGGTGGTGCAGGACATCTGAGGATATAACCGTCCCACTCCTGGTGGTGCAGTACATCTGAGGGTATAACCCTCCCCGCCTGGTGGTGCAGGACATCTGAGGATATAACCGTCCTCCACCTGGTGGTGCAGGACATCTGAGGATATAACCGTCCCCGCCTGTTGGGGCAGGACCTCAGAGGATATAACCGTCCCCTGCATGGGTGCAGGACATCTGAGGATATAACCGTCCCCCCCTGGTGGTGCAGGACATCTGAGGATATAACCGTCTCCTGCCTGGTGGTGCAGGACGGCTGAGGATATAACCGTCCATCCCTGGTGGTGCAGGACATCTGAGGATATAACCGACCCGCCAGGTGGTGCAGGACATCTGAGGATATAACCTTTTCCCCGCCTGATGGTGCAGGTCATCTGAGGATATAACCGTCCCCGCCTGATGGTGCAAGACATCTGGGGATATAACCGTCCCCGCCGGGTGGTGCAGGACATCTGAGGATATAACCGACCCCCACCTGGTGGTGCAGGACATCTGAGGATATAACCGTCCCCCTCCTGGTGGTGCAGGACATCTGAGGATATAACCGTCCCCTGCCTGGTGGTGCAGGTCACCTGAGGATATCACCGTCCCCGCCTGATGGTGCAGGTCATCTGAGGATATAACCGTCCCCAGCCTGGTGGTGCAGGACATCTGAGGATATCACCGTCCCCTCCTGGTGGTGCAGGTCATCTGAGGATATAACCGTCCCCGCCTGGTGGTGCAGGACATCTGAGGATATAACCGTCCCCGCCTGGTGGTGCAGGACATCTGAGGATATAACCGTCCCCCTCCTGGTGGTGCAGGACATCTGAGGATATAACCGTCCCCCTCCTGGTGGTGCAGGACATCTGAGGATATAACCGTCCCCCTCCTGGTGGTGCAGGCCATCTGAGGATATATCCGTCCCCCTCCTGGTGGTGCAGGACATCTGAGGATATAATCGTCCCCCGACTGGTGGTGCAGGACATCTGAGGATATAACCGTTCCCTCGCCTGTGGGTGCAGGACATCTGGGGAATATAACCGTCCCCCCCTGGTGGTGCAGGACCTCTGAGGATATAACCGTGCCCCGCCTGGTGGTGCAGGAAATCTGAGGATATAACCGTCCCTCCCTGGTGGTGCAGGACATCTGAGGGTATAACCGTCCCCCTCCTGGTCGTGCAGGACATCTGAGGATATAACCGTCCCCGCCTGGTGGTGCAGGACATCTGAGGATATAACCGTCCCCGCCTGGTGGTGCAGGACATCTGAGGATATAACTCCCCACCTGGTGTTGCAGGACATCTGAGGGATAATAACGTCCCGCTGGTGGTGCAGGAATCTGTAGGATATAACAGTCCCCACCTGGTGGTGCAGGACATCTGAGGATATAACGTCCTCCGATGGTTGCAGGAAATCTGAGGAATAACTGTACTCCTGCCCTGGTGGTGCAGGACATCTGAGGTATAATAACTTCCCCCCCTGGTGTAGCAGGACATCTGAGGATATAACCGTCCCTACTTGGTGGTGCAGGACACTGAGGATATACCGTCCCCCCTGTGGTGCAGGAAATCTGTAGGATTAAACTGTCCCCGCCTAGTAGTGACAGGACATCTGAGGATATAACCGTCTCCGCCTGGATGTGCAGGACATCTGTAGGATATAACCGTCCCCCCTGGTGGTGCAGGCATTGGGATTATAAACTGTCCACCTCCTGGTGGTGCAGGACATCTGAGATATAACCGTCACCGCATGGTGGTCAGGACATCTGAGGTATAACTGTCCCCGCCTGGTGTGCAGGACATCATGCGGATATAACCGTCCCCCGACCTGGTGGTGCAGGACATCTGAGGATAATAACCGTCCCCTCCTGGTGGTGCAGGACATTGAGGATATAACCATCCCCGCCTGGGTGCAGGACATATGAGATATTAGACCTCCCTTGCCTGTGGTGCAGGACATCTGGGATTAACCGTCCCTTTCCTGGTGGTGCAGGACATCTGAGGATATAACCGTCCCCTGCTTGGTGGTGCAGGACATCTGAGGATACAAACGTCACCTGCCTGGTGGTGCAGGACATCTGAGGATATAACTGTCCCCGTCCTGGATGGTGCAGGACATCTGAGGATATAACCGTCCCCCTCTGGTGGTGCAGGACATCTGCGGATTAAAAACCGTCCCCGCCTGGTGGTGCAGGACATTGAGGAATAAAAACCGTCCCCCGCCTGGTGTGCGGACATCTGAGGATATAACCGTCCCCGCCTGGTGGTGCAGGCACTGAGGATAAAAACCGTCCCCCGCTGGTGCGTGCAGGCACTGAGGATATCACCGTCCCCCCGCCTGGTGTGCAGGAATCTGAGGATATACCGTCCCCGCCTGGGGTGAACTTCTGGGGGTAATAACCTCCCGGGGCGGCCCTGGTGGTGCAGGCATCTGGGAGATAAAACCCGTCCCCCGCCTGGTGGTGCAGGAACACTGAGGATATAACCTCCCCCTGGTGGTGCAGGACATCTTAGGATATAACCGTCACCCTCCTGGTGTGCAGGACATCTGGGATATCCCCGTCCCCGGATGGTGCAGGACATCTTGAGGATATAAACCGTCCCCCTCCTGGTGGTGCAGGACATCTGAGGATATAACCGTCCCCGCCGGGTGGTGCAGGCATCTGAGGATATCACCTCCCGTCGGGTGGGGGCAGGACATCTGAGGATATAACGTCCCCCGCCTGGGGGTTCCAGGACATCTGGGATATAACCGTCCCCTGCGGGGGTGCAGGCCCCTGAGGATATAATCCGTCCCCCGCTGATGTGTGCAGGACATCTGAGATAAAACCGTCCCCGCCTGTGGGGTGCAGGCACTGAGGATTACCGTCCCCTCCTGTGGTGCAGGAAAACTGAGGGTATAACCGTCCTCCGCCTGGTGGGGGCAGGACATCTGAGGATAAAATCCGTCCCGCCTTGGTGGTGCAGGACATTGGGGTTTAAAAACCGTCCCCGCCTGTGGTGCAGGCATCTGAGGTATAACCGTCCCCCGCCTGGTGGTGCAGGAACATCTGGGGATTAATAACCGTCCCCTCCCTGGTGGTGCAGGACATTTAGGGTTTATAACCGTCCCCTCCGGTGGTGCAGGACATCTGCGGATATTACCGTCCCTCCCCTGGGGGTGCAGGACATTTGGGGATATAACCGTCCCGCCTGGTGGTGCGGACATCTGAGGATAAAACCCGTCCCGCCTGGTGGTGCAGGACATCTGGGATATTAACCGTCCCCCTGGTGGTGCATGACATCTGAGGGTATAACCGTCCCCCGCGGTGGTGTGCAGGCATCTGAGGATATAACCGTC
Organism: Phyllomedusa bahiana; assembly: GCA_025379985.1. NCBI lineage: Eukaryota > Metazoa > Chordata > Amphibia > Anura > Hylidae > Phyllomedusa > Phyllomedusa bahiana. The sequence continues at coordinate 12,469 of JAODAL010048243.1, read as the reverse complement.
CCCTCCGGGTGGTGCAGGACATCTGAGATAATAACCGTCCCCCCCCTGGTGGTGCAGGACATCTGGGATATAACCTGTCCCCTCTGGTGGTGCAGGACATCTGAGGATTTTAACCGTCCCCCTGGTGGTCCAGGACATCTGAGGATATAACCGTCCCCTGCCTGGTGCTGCAGGTCACCTGAGGATATCACCGTCCCCGTCTGATGGTGCAGGACATCTGAGGTTTAAAACCCCTCCCCCCGGTGGTGGGCAGGACTTAGGGGAAAATAACCGTCCCCGCCTGGTGGTTGCAGGACATCTGAGGATATAACCGTCCCCCTCCTGGTGGTGCAGGAAAATCTGAGGATATAACCGTCCCCGCCTGGGGGTTTGCAGGACATCTGGGGTATAACCTCCCCTCCTGTGGTGCAGGACATCTGAGGTTATAACGTCCCCCCCCATGGTGTGCGGAAAATCTGGGGATATCACCGTCCCCGCCTGATGGTGCAGGTCATCTGAGGGTATAACCATCCCCGCCGGGTGGTGCAGGACATTTGGGGATATAACTGTCCTCGCCTGATGGTGCAGGACATCTGAGGATATAACCGTCTCCTGCCTGGTGGTGCAGGACATCTGAGGATATAACCGTCCCCCTCCTGGTGGTGCAGGACATCTGAGGATATAACCGTCCCCGCCTGGTGGTGCAGGACATCTGAGGATATAACCGTCCCCCTCCTGGTGGTGCAGGACATCTGAGGATATAACCGTCCCCTCCTGGTGGTGCAGGACATCTGAGGATATAACCGTCCCCCGCCTGGTGGTGCAGGACATCTGAGGATATAACCGTCCCCCTCCTGGTGGTGCAGGACATCTGAGGATATAACCGTCCCCCCACCTGGTGGTGCAGGACATCTGAGGATATAACCGTCCCCGCCTGATGGTGCAGGACATCTGAGGATATAACCGTCCCCCGCCGGGTGGTGCAGGACATCTGAGGATATAACCGTCCCCCCCGGGTGGGGAGGCTATTCGCGGTTTTAACCGTGCCCCGCCTGGTGGTGCAGGACATCTGAGGATATAACCGTCCCCGCCTGGTGGTGCAGGACTGTTACTTTTTTCTGAAATAAACTAGTTCTTATGCTCCTAAATCCGTTGTGTGGATCCGCAGAACAAACCTGAGGCAACTCTCTGGAATTTCTGCTGCGGATTGTGTTACAGAATATTTTGCTGTTGGATGTGAATTAGCCCCGGTCAGTGGGGTCATTTGTGTTCTGTCTTCCTGACATGGAATCTGCATGAAAACTGCCACAGACACTGAACAGTCAGCTATATTTTTCTGCTACCGCCTTGACCTCATGTCTGAATACACCACAGATTCCTATTGAGGTCTGGTCCAGAACCTCCGGAGCAAGTTCCATCGGGAAGAACAAAAAAATAGTGCAGTAATCTGTGGGCTCACACTGACCCATAGAGGAGTACGGAAAATCACAGGAGGACTCCTGCGTATGGTGAATACTTGGACATGGTGGCCCCCCCGAGTATGGTGAGCTCCAGGGTGTGGTGGGCTCCTAAGCATGGTGAGCAGCGGAGTATGTTGGGCCCCTGAGCATGATGAGCACTTCATGATGGGCTTCTGAGCATGGTAAACATCTGGGCATGGTGAACTCCTGGGCATGGTAGGCTTCTGAGCATGGAGAGCATCTGGCATGGTGAGCTCCTGAGCATGGTTACCATCTGGACATAGTGGGCCACTTAGCATGGTGAGCATCTGGGCATGGTGGGCTTTTTGGCATGGTGAGCTCCTGGGCATGGTCGCCTCCTGAGCATTGTGAGCTCCTGGGTGTGGTGGGATCTTGGGAATTGTGGGCTCCTGAGCAGGATAGTATCTGGGCATGGTGGACCCCTGGGTATGGTAAATTCCTGGTCATGTTGTGCTCTTGGGAATGATGGGCTCCTGAGCATAGTGTACTCCCGGGCATGATGAACTGCTGGGCATGGTGGGCTCCTTGGCATGGTTGCCTCCTAAGCATTGTGAGCTCCTGGGCATGGTGGGATCTTGGGAATGGTAGGCTCCTGAGCAGGAGAGTATCTGGGCATGGTGAGCTCCTGGTTATGGTAAACTCCATGGTGGCCATGGGTGGGCTCTGGGAATGGGTGGGCTCCTAGGACTGGTATTCTTTGAGGTCCTGTGTGCATGAATTGGTTTGGACTCTGGAGTCTTGGTGGTTCCAGCTGGGCATGGCAGGCCTGGGGCTTTTACAGATGGAAAAAAATCAGTGAATGAGAGGCAGACAGTGAAAGGCAGATTGCAAGAGTCATGAACACCATGTACAGTAGCTGAAGGGTGGACCTCAAGAATCAACTACACTAATGGGCCCCCAGAGATAACACTAATGGGGGGGCCCAGGTCCCCCAGTCTGACATTTTCTCCAATGCAAATGTGAACCGGACCTTAGACTTCATCATGATAAATCTATTTTTTTCACCTAAGTTTTATTTCAGTTTATCTAAGTTGCACAAACTTCTCCGAACAATGACATGTTTATGATCCAAATGGCCGCAAATGATAAAATGATATAAACTGCAGCCTAATTTGCAGTAAGGAACATGAGGAAGCTTTTTTGGGGGGCGATATAGTCATTGTCCTAAAGCAAGTGTAAAAGAGGGACCGGGGGGGATTAGGGTCGACAAATGGAACGATGAGCAGACGTGGATTCTGCAGTGTGAACAAAGCCTTGGGCCGCGCTGCTCGTCCCTCCAGCACAATGCGGCTCCGCCGGACGCAGACCAGAGCTGCGAGCGGTTTGTTGGCTGTGGAAGTTTCCAGAAGTTGACGCGGCGGCGGCGCGCTGTGTGATCCGGAACGAGGTGAGTCGCGTGCCGCCTGCCTGCGCTCATCTTTAATTAGGCACGCTCTCGTCAATCAGCATATTTTGTTTCTACTTCCTAATTTGCATAATTACCTGATTGCAATACAGAAAAACATTTAACTTGCGCTATTAGGCGGAAGGTATCATTGTTTTCTTTAACTGTCACTGAAGTGATTTTCAATCAGGACACAATTTAAGAAAACAATTATGGAGATGAGGTCTCTCCACGACGTACGGCGGATTCAGCTCTTCTCAAGAACACAATATGTTGCACGAAAAAAAAAATCCAATTTGAGGAGACCTTTACCTGGAGCCTCCTAGCCGCGCGGCCGCCGCCGCCTCCTCATTTACACCTAATCGCCCACTTGGCTAATTTTCAGCCACAATCAGCGCTTTTAACCCTTTCTCTGGTACAAAGTCGCCTCCGCTCCACCCGCTTGGAACGCGCGCATCTCACCCTAAAACAGCGCAGGAGCAACCCGTCCGCACCGAGAGGAACAAGCGGCGACACAGGCCGAAAGCTTTATCGTGGTATAAAAGTTCTGAGACTACACTTCAGAGCTCTGCTTGCTGTCAGTGACTGGAAACAATACAAAGTCTAATCTCTCAGGATGATACAGATGTGGACAGAGGCTTATACTAACAGCGCGGGGGACTTGTGTCTGGACTCTCAATTGCTTTATATTAATTGTTATCATTCTACTTCCCAGATGATCCCATCAGGAGGAAAACCAGGGAAGATGGAAAGAACATACAAGCTCCTTATAGATATTGTCATTGATGGGATATGAACCCCAGCGAAGCAAGGCAACAACTGAGCCACCGTGCTGCGTATACTAACCCCTAAGCCACCGTGCTGCCCATACTAACCATTTACCCAAAAGGTTTTTGCCCAAAACTAAAAACGGAGCCCCCCCGTGCTGCCCATACTAACCCCTAGCCACCGTGCCGCCCATACTAAACACTGAGCCCAACCGTGCTGCCCAACAAACCCCCCAAGGGGCCACTTTTCTGCCCACACAAACCACTGAGCCCCCGTGCTGCCAAATACAAACCCACGACCCACCGTGCTGCCCATACAAACCCCCCTTAAGCCACTGGCGGGGCCCACACTAACCCCTGACCAAACCGTGCTGCCTAAAACAAACCCTGAGCCACCTTTGCGGGCCCAAACTAACCAGGGAGCCACCGTGCTCCCATACTAACCACTGAGCCCCCGGCTGCCCCTACTAACCCCCTGACCCCACCTGCTCCCCATACAAACCCAAACGGACCACCGTGCTGGCCCAAAAACTAAACCTCTAACCACCGTGCCCCCATACAAACCCAAAACTGACCCCACCGTCTCCCCTATAAAAACCCCTGACCCAAACCGTGCGGGCCCAAACTAACCACTAAACCCCACCGGCTGCCCATACAAAACACGGGAGCCACCGTGCTCCCCAAACCCCAAAACCACTGAGCCCCCTTTCTCCCCCCTACAAACCCCATTTTGGGGCCCACCTTTGCGCCCATACTAACCCCTGAGCCACCCGTGCTCCCCCCAAATCAACCATTTGAGAAAAACCGTGCTCCCCATACAAACCACTGAGCCACTGGCTGCCCATACAACCCCTAGCCACCGTCCCTCCCATACTTAGACTGGACCCACTGTCGGGCCCCCCCAAACTAACCCCTGAGCCCCCCGTCCCTGCCCAAACAACCACTGACCCCCGCCGTGCGGGCCCAACTAACCACTGAGCCACAGTGCGCCCATACAAACCCCTGGGGCCACCGTGCTGCCCATACAAAACCCCCTAAACCACCGTGCTGCCCATACTAACCCCTGGCCAAGGTGTTGCCCTTTACTAAACACTGAGCCACCGTCGGGCCCATACTAACCCCGACCACCGGGGCTGCCCATACAAAAACACTGAGCCCACCGGCTTTCCCTTTACTAAACCCCTAACCCCACTGTCCCTGCCCAACAAAAACCCAAACTGACCCAAAACCCCGTGGCCTAACTAACCATTTACCCCCCGTGCTCCCCCCTACTAACCCCTAACCACTGTGCTGCCCACACTAACCACTGACCCAAACCGGCTGGCCTAAAACAACCACTGAGCCACCGGGCTCCCCAAAAAACAAACCCAAACAAAGCCACCGTGCTGGCCCATACAAACCACTGAGCCACCGTGTTTCCCATACAAACCACTAAACCACCGTGCGGGCCCAAAACTAACCACGGACCCCCACCTTTCTGGCCCAAACTAACCTCTGACCCAACCGTCGGGCCCATTACTAACCACTGAGCCACCTGCTGTCAAATACTAACCCCTTTACCACCTTTCTGCCCATACTAACCACTGAGCCACCGTCCCGCCCATACAAAACCCACTGAGCCCCCTTTGCGGGCCCATACTAACCACTGAGCCCCCCCTTGCTCCCCTTTACAACCACGAGCCACCGTGCTCCCCCATACTAACCCCTGACCCACCGTGCTGCCCATACAACCACTGACCCACCGTCCGGGCCCATACTAACCCTAGCCCTGGCTGCCCATACTAACCCCCTGAGCCACCTGCTCCCCCAATACTTAGCACGACCCTGTGCTGCCCATACTAACCCCTAGCCACCGTGCTCCCCATACAACCCCCACTGAGGCCGCCGTGCTGCCCTTTACTAACCACTGAGCCAAAGGGCCTCCCAAAAACCCCTGAGCCCCCGGGCCCTGCCCATACAAACCCCCTGACCACCGTGCTCCCCATACTAAACCCCCCTGACCACCGTGCTGCCCAAAAACAAACCCCCCTGAGCCCCCGGGGCTGCCCAAACTAACCCCTAAAGGCCCACTGTGCTGCCCATACAAACCCACTGACCCAAACCTTTTCGGCCCATACTAACCCCTACCCCACTGTGCTGCCCAACAACCCCGGACCCAAACCTTTGCTCCCATATTTAACCACTGAGCCACCATGCTGCCCATACAAACCACGACCACCGGGGTTTGCCCAAAACTAACCACTGACCACCGTCCCGTCCATACTAACCACGGGCCCCCACTGTGCTCCCCGTACAACCCCCTGAGCCACCGTGCTCCCTGTACAAACCCCTGACCACCTTTGGCTCCCCAAAAAACCCCGGAGCCCACCGGCGCCCTTTCTAACCACGAGCCACCGGCCCCTAAATTTTAACCCACTTAGCCACCGTGCTGCCCATACTAACCCCTGACCCTCCTTGCTCCCCGTACAAACCCCTGAGCCCCTGCTCCCCCATACAAACCACTGACCCACCGGCGCCCATACAAACCCCCTGACCACCGTACGGGCCGATACTAACCATGAGCCACCGTGCTGCCCATACAAAACCACTGACTACTGTGCTGCCCTACTAACCACTGGCCACCGGCTGCCCATACTAACCCCGAGTCACTGTGCTGCCCATACTAATCCCTAAACCAAACCGTGCTCCCCCATACTAACCACTGACCCCACCGTGCTGCCCAAAATAACCCCTGAGCCCCCACCCGAAAACCCTTGCCGATTTTTTAAAACCCCCCTTAACCCCCCCCCCCCATGCTGCCCATACTAACCACTGACTACTGTGTTTGCCCATACTAACCATGAGCCACCGTGCGCCCATACTAACCCCTGATCACTGTGCGGGCCCCTACTAACCCCGGGAGCCACCGGGCTGCCCAACAAAAATGACCACCGTGTTTGCCCTACTAACAACTAGCCAAAACCCGTGCTGCCCATACAAACCACTGACCCACCGGGGCTCCCCATACAAACCACGAGCAAATTGTCGGGCCCTTACTAAACCCCTGAGCCACCGTGCTGGCCGAACAAAACCGCTGAGCCACCGGTGCTGCCCATACTAACCCCTTGAGTCACTGTAGCGGAAATACAAACCCCACTGAGCCCCCCCCGAGCTGCCCAAAATTTAACCCCTGGGGTACTGTGTGCCCCATACTAACCCCTGACCACCGTGCTGCCCATACTAACCTCTCACCCCCGTGCTCCCCAAAAATACCAAACACCCTGAGCCACCGTGCTCGCCCATACTAACCACTAAACCACCGTGCGCCCATATTTAACCCCCTGATTTCAACCGTCTGCCCAACTAATCCCGACTACTTTTGCGGGCCCAACAAACCCCCTAAACCACCGGGCTCCGATCTAACCACTGACCACCGTGCGGGCCCAAAACTAACCCCTGAGCCACCGTGCTGCCCATACTAACCCCCCCGAGCCACCGTGCTGGCCCATACTAACCACGGGGCCAAACCGGGGCGGGCCCAAAACAAACCCCTGAGCCACCCGTCCTCCCCAAAACCCAAAACCCCCTTGGGCCACCTGCTCCCCCATACAAAACCCCCCTGACCACCGGGTTTCCCCTACTAACCACTGAGCCACCGTGCGGCCCTTTACAACCCGAGCCACCGTGCTGCCCATACTAACCACGACCCACCGGGGGGTTTTTTTTGGGCCCAAAACAAACCACTGAGCACCGTCTGCCCATACAACCCCCTGACCCACTGGGGCTGCCCATAATAACCCCTAAACCCCCCGTGCTGGCCATACTAACCACGGGCCACCGTCTGCCCAAAACTAACCCTGACCCAAAACCGTGCCCCCTTTAACAAAACCCCGAAGCCACCGTGCCCCCCCATACTAACCCCGGGCCCCCCGGGCGCTAAATATTAACCACTGAGCCCCCGGGCCCGGGGCCCCAAAACTAAATCCCTAAAGCCACCGTGCGCCCATACTAACCACTGACCACCGTGGGGCCATACCCCCCAAACTGACCCACCCGGCCTGCCCATAATAACCACTGAGCCACCGTGCTGCCCATACAAACCACTGGGGCCAAAACCCGTGCTGCCCATACTAACCACTAAGCCACCGTGCTGTCCATACTAACCCCTGAGCCCCCCCGTGCCCCATTTTAAAACCCATTTGAGCCATCGTGCTGTCCCATACTATCCCCTAAAGCCACCGTGCTTTCCAATAACCCCTGAGCCACCGGGGGCCCCCAAAAACTAACCACGAGACACCCCCCCCTGCCCAAAAAAAAACCCCCCCTGGCCACCGTGCTGCCCCATACAAAACCCCAGCCCCCGGGTGCGCCCAACTAACCCCTGACCCCCCCCGTGCTCCCAAATACAAACCCCCTAGCCACAGTGCCCCCCAATACTAACCCCTGGGGCCACCGTTCTGCCCTCCCCTTAACCACCGAGACCCCCAAAATAACCCCTGAGCCACTGTGCTCCCCCTACAAACCACTGATCACAAGGTTTGCCCTTTTACAAACCCCACTGACCACCTTGCTGCCCATCCCAAACCCCAAAGCCACCGTGCTCCCCAAAAATAACCCCCGGGCCCAACAATGCCCCCAAAAAATAACCATTGAGCCCCCTTTTTTGCCCATACTTAACCACGGGGCCCCCGTGCTGCCCATATTAACCACGACCACCGTGCTCCCCATACTAACCACTGAGCCCCCCTCCCTGCCCATATTTACCACTAAGCCACTGTCCCTGCCGAAACTAACCCCTGAGCCCCCGGGGCCGCCCAAAACAAAACCGATGAGCCGCATGTTGTCCTTTATTTCCCAAACAGCACCCCCCCGTGCTGTCCATACTTACCACTGACCATGTGCTGCCCGAAAAACAAAACCACGGGACCCCCTTTCCGACCATTCTAACCCCCTTAGCCCCCTTTGCCCCCATACTAACCCACTGAGCCACCATGCTGCCCCCATATTTCCCCACTGAGCCCCTTTGCTGCCCAAAACAAACCCCCCTGGCCACCGGCCGCCCAACTAATCACTGAGCCACCATGCGCCCCATACTAACCACTGGGGCCTTTCCCATGCTGCCCAAAATAACTAACCCCTGACCCAAACCCGGGGGCCCCCCAAATAACCACTGACCACTGTGCCTGCCCTACTAACCCCTGAGCCCCCGTGGCGGGGCCCAAAAACAACCCCCTAAAGCCACCCGTGCTGCCCAAAACTCCCCCACTGAGCCCCCATTCTGCCCAAAACAAACCCCTGAGCCCCCAAACCCGGGCCCAAACAAAACCCCTGAGCCAAACCATCCCGGCCCATACAAACCCTTACCACCGTGATACCCATTCAAACCCCACGACCACCGTTCTGCCCAAACAAACCCCTGACCACCGGGCTCCCATACTAACCACTGATTTCACCGTGCTGCCCAATTTAACCCCTGAGCCCCCGGGGTTTGCCCCCCCTACAAACCCACTGAGCCACCGTGCGTCCATCCCTAACCCAGCCACCGTGAAAAACCCCCCTTCTAACCACTGACCCAAACCGTGCTGCCCATACAACCACTACCCACCGTTTTAACCCAAACAAACCCCAAACTGACCCCCAAATGCTTTTCCATACAAACCCCGGGAAAAAACCGTGCCCCCAAATACTAACCACTAAACCCACCATGCCCCCATACAAAACAACGGGCCCCACCGGGGGCCCATAATAACCCCTGACCCCCAATTTGTGCTGCCCATACTAACCCCTGAGCCACCGTCTCCCAAAAACAATCACTGAGCCACTTTTTGCCCCCCCATACTAACCACTGAGCCCCCCGGGGGTTCCCCATACTAAAAAAACTGAGCCCCCGGGGTTCCCCAAATATTTAACCACTGACTACCGTCTGCCCATACAAACCCCTGACCAAACCGGGGCTCCCCCAAAAAAAAAACCACGAGCTAACCGCGCGGGGCCCCATCCCCCAAAACCACTGAGCCACCGTGCTGCCCATACTAACCCCCGGGGCCACCGTCTTCCCATACTAACCCCCCTGATCCCCCTTTGCTCCCCCAAAACAAAACCCCTAAATCCCCCTGCTCCCCAAACAAACCCAAACGGAGTCACCGTGCGCCCAAAACCTAACCCCCAAACCAACCTGCGCCCTACTTTATCCCCTGACCAAACCGTGCAAAACCCATACAAACCCCCCTGACCCAAACCGGGTGCTGCCCATACTAACCCCTGACCACCGGCTGCCCATACTAACCCCTGAGCCCCCCGTGCGGGCCCAAACTAACCCCTGACCCAAACCGTGCTCCCCCAAATTTTAAAACCACAAAAGCCCCCCGTCGCCCAATCCCCAAAACCCCTAAACCACTTTTGCGCCCATATTTAACCCCTGAGCCACCGTGTGCCCCTACTAACCCCGGGCCCCCCACCGTGCGCCCAAACAACCCCGAGCCACCTGCCTTGCCCATACAAAACCACTGACCCACATTTTGCAACCCATAAAACCCCTAGCCACCGTCCCCGGCCCTCTAACCTCTGAGCCCCCGTGCTGCCAATACAAACCCCTGAGCCCCCGTGCCCCCAAAATTCTAACCCCCTTGAGCCACCGTGCTGCCCATACTAACCACTAAACCCAAACTGTGCTGCCCATACTAAACCCCTGGGGCCTCCAAATACTAACCACTGGGGCCCCCGTGCTGCCCATTACAAACCCCCTTTTGAGCCACTGTGTTTTCCCAAAACCAAAAACCACTGAGCCCCCCCTTTGCCTGCCCATACTAACCCCCTGACCACCTTTCTCCTAAGGATTTTGCCGGAGATTTTTTTGTCATGTGGATTCCATAAACTTTTCGCAATCCACTTTAACTTTTTTTTTCAGGGAAATCGTGCCGGGGTTAAACACTGTGAAATTTTTTTCCGACCCGGGGTTTGGGAAACGTGATGCAGGAAAAACGATGACCTTTTCGGGGCGGGGCCCCCCCACCATCAATGGGGATAATTCATGTCCAAATCCGGACCCGAATGAATATTTCAACAAACAACGGGAAATTTTGGGAACGGGAAACACAGGTTTTCCCTTTTTTTTTTGTGCCGCAGATTAAACAATACGTTTTTACATTTGACGAATCCAATGTGTGAACACAGCCCGACACTTTAGCGAGGGGTTTTCTAAAAAAGGTTGTGCCCGTCGAGGTAAATTTCCCAATCAAAAGGAATTTTATCTTTTCCCCCGCGAAACATTGGGAACAGATCTTAAAGGGCAAGGGGGGGATCCCGGGTTAAAGAAAGGGGGTTTTTCAACCCAGATTTGTGCCCGGTTTTGGGTAAATTGTAAAAAACCCCACTGTGGAGTGTAAAGAGGTTTTTAAAAATGTGTCCCCCTTCAGGATGTGAACAGGAATGTTTTAATTCACTGACGGCAGCAAAGCTCTTGACAAAACTGAGAAATGCAAAGACTCCAACACCCAGAGACCAGTTGGGCTTCACCTCATGTACACTATATTTGCGCTCTAATATGGGCGAAAGTATTAGCCCCCCGCCGCAAAAACATTGGAGAAACAAAACCCCTTTAAAGCTTAAATGTCTCCCATTTTTGCCCTTCCCTTTTCAACCAATTTTTTTTTTTTCCCCGCATTAAAAGGGGGATTCCCGCCACCCAAAAATCCCTGGGTGCACCCCCAAAGGGGAAAGAACCCCCATAATCCGTTCACTGTAAGAATCAGTGGCGCCCCCAGACCTGCGCGGCGGCACCCGGGGTCCGGGGATCAAAGGTCCGTTGGGGTTCCCCTTTAAAACGTCCCCTCCAGGAGAAATAACATATGCAGAAAGTAATGTTTTATGTAACATTGAATCAGAAATGTTTCACCGTTACTGATGCCCTTTAAAAGTTTCATCAGCGCCATTTGGGCCCCCCATCAAAACGCCATCCCGTCAATTTTAAACCCCCAAACCGTGGAATGAAGCCGGCACATTACTAATAACGAGGCATCAATTACCTCAAGCACAAAAGACGGGATAACGCAAAACAAAAATGCGCCCTTTCATACGGCCACTCCCAAAACCCCAGCGCCCCCTATGGACACCAGGTTACCTCTCTCTACAATCAACATATAATTAAAATTCAGAAATTAGGGCCGACACATAAGAACTTGGCCCCGGGGCGGCCGGGTCTAAAACACTTTAATGCAGTGTACAATGTGGCAGAATGTATGAAGCTGTTCCCCTGCAGGGCATACATCAGGGGAGTGTAGAGACAATAAAACCCCCAATCCCCGGCTCAGGCACCACCTTTACCCCGGGCTGTTCTTCTTCAGGTCATAATACACAGTGTAGAGCCAATACCACAAGTCTGGGTCACCCCACCACCTTTAACCCCCCCGTTCTATTCTTTTTGCAGGTTTCCTACAAACAGAACATGTAAAGGGCCCAAAACCCCCCAAAACCGGGTTTTAGGCACCACCTTTAAACCCGGGCTGGGTGTTCTTCTGGGGGGCTAAATAAAAGGGCATTAGTGAAAACCAATACCACAAGTCCCGGGACAAAGGCCCCCCCCCCTTTAAAACCCCGGTCTGTTCTTTTTGCAGGGGGATCAAACAGGGCATTTTAGAGCCCAAAACCCAAATTTTGGCTCAGGGGGACCAAACCCTTTAAACCCCGGGCGGTTTTCCCTTTTGCAAGGGCCCTACAAACAGGCAGTGTTTGAGCCCCAAAACCACAATCTTTCTCAGGGGCCACCTTTAAACCCCGGGGGCTGTTTTCCCCTGCAGGGCATACCCTACAGGGGAGTTTAGAGACAATACCCCCCAATCTTCCAGGCACCACCTTTACCCTGGGCTGGATGTTCTTCTGCA
>JAODAL010048242.1:0-29186 GCA_025379985.1 Phyllomedusa bahiana | reverse complement strand
TAAAAACCTAAGGCTATGTTCAAAGGGGGCCTTTTTGCGTCACAATAGGGGGGTTTTTTTGTTTTGGAACCATAGCCTGTTTAGCACGAAATTTTCCAAACACGGGAGGGGGCCGACCGGGCGCCGCCCCATAGACATGCTTTTTGCCAGAAGGGTATTTGCCGCTAACAATTGACAGGGTAAATTTTCCCCCCTTGCGTACAATACGATTGTATTGTACGGGGGGGGGGGGGGGGGGGGGGGGCAAAAAAATTTGTTACCCAAAAGTTTTATATGAGGTTATGAAAAAAACTTAATTGCGGCAAAATTTCGCTACGAAAAAAAAAGCCCCAAAAAAGCTGCGAAATACGCTTAAAAATTAAGCTGTGTAAACATAACCCTTTGGAGAAAAATTTTTATGAGGGAAAATTGTTTCCTCCTTTCTTTTAAATTATGTGCAAAAATTAGTAACGAGCAACAGTAAAATGGGTGGGTCTTCAGTGGTGTGTGCACTGAGAAAAACAGGATTTGCACTGCACTCTTTGGTCGTTAAAGGAAAAACCTTTCGGTCCCCATGGGGCAAAACCCCTGAAATGGGGACCTGTGTGTAACGGGTTGGGCCCCAGGACTCATTGGAGCATTGTTCTTCTTGGATTTTCCCAAAGATTTTTTCCACCAGGAAAAAAATTTTTTAATAGGCTTGTTGCCCTTGGAATGTAGTAGGTTGGAGAGTTTTTAAAAAAGTTATTCTTTTGGTAAAAACAGGAAAGAGCTTTCGGATCATATTTTATTTTTACAGGGAAAGCGGGATTGGCAGATGATAGGGTTTATGTTTCGGGGAAGCTAGGGAAAAATTTCATGTACAGTGCATTTTTTTTTTGGGTAAGGTTTCATTTTACTTTTACATGTTTTCAAATATCCCACTATACTTTTAGTTTTCTTACAGATTGGGACCCGCCCTTTTGCCCCCAGGTACAAGTAAAAAAACTTTAAAGGGTTTTCCCAAAGGATTTTTTAAAAAAATCCCTTCCCCCCCCCAAAACATGTTTAAAGGTTAGAAAATTTTAACCCCACTGTCTCCCCCATCCCCAGCGCTGCCAAAGTTCGCCTTCCCCCGGGTCCCCTTACTAAATGCCCTCATGTTCATGGTTCACATGATAGTGCAGCCAATTCTGGCCTCGGCCGGTCACATTTTCTCCCGGGTTACAGACGTAAACCCCGATTTTCAGTGATTGGCTGCAGCATCTGTGACCCTTTGAATGTGATTCACCCCCCCCCCCCCAGGGATGGATTTTGGGGGGGATAAATTGGACCCCCGGGGCCACCCCGCTTGAAACCCCGGTTTGTTGGTTTTAAATTAGAGGAAAAGTAGGGTTTACTTTTTATTTTACATTGGGGGGAATTGTTTTATGGGGGTTTTTTTAAAAGGTAGCCTTTTATTAGTAAGGGTTAAATTTTAGGAAAAAACCCCCCCAACATATTTGATCTACTGTATATGGATAAACTCTCATTTTCACATTTTTAAAAACCGAAACTTCCGAGGATCCTGCGCCACATTTGGGCCCTATAAAAAAAGGGAAATAAAACATCTTATCTTAGTGTAATATGAGTATTTTTCCCCAAGAGTGCCATGGGTTTAATTTTGGGGAAGCCCAAAAAGTAAAAAGGGTTTCGGCTACCCCACCTGTTATCATTTCCCAAAATTTTGGGATAAATTTTATCTGTCCTTTTTTTTTTTTTAAACCAGCCCCCTTGACTGGCCCCTACCCCCCTTTCCCCCTCCCAGGCCCCCTTTTTTATTTTTCCTTTAATACACACAAGTTTGAAAGCTTTAACCCTTTTCCCACCAGTTATTCTTTTTTTTTTTTTCATGATAAGTTAGGCTTTATTTTTATGTAATTTTAAATTAGATTTTTTTTTTTTACAAATTATAAGGGGGGTAAAAAAATTAAAAAGCCCTGTTTTTCCCCATTAATTATTTTATTTATTTTTTTAGAGCAAAAGTGGTGCAAAAAAACAAAAGGCGCATTGTGGGAAGGGAAGGCTTTGTAAAAAGTAAATTTACGTGTCTAAATTTTCAGGGGATATTAGGGTTTGATGTATAAAAATTTGGTTTTTTGTGAGTTCATAAATGGTGTGTAAAGTTCGACGCCCCGTCCCCTATGGGGTTTGGGGGCCTTTTTTTTCGAAATAGGCGCAAAAAGTAATGCACCAAAACATGTTTTTAAAAAGGGGGTTTTTCTCGCTACAATGTTTGGGGTTTTTTTTAAATTTAAAGATTTTTAAAAAAACAAGAAGCTTTGCCAATTAATGTTCTTTTACAAATTTTCCTACTAAATTTTGAGCTACCCCGGGTTAGTTATTACTCCCATCACCTTCTCAAATTCTATAGTAGCCGACTGTTGATCCTTATTTTAAATGGCTGTCGGGTTTTGAATGATCTCACCTTTTGAAGACAGGTAAGGCGAAGCCCCCCCGCACAAAAAGCTTTTTGGGGGGGGAGGAGGATTTGGGCTTTCTGTGTCCTTACTGCCGGGAAATTAAACCCCTGCTCCCCTACACAGAAGATGTGCCCCAGCATTTTAACCTGTTTTTTTACTAAAATTCCCTGTTTGGTTTTTGGGAAAGGGAGATTTTTACTAATATTGTACAGATCAGGCAGGGTAAAATATTTATGTTTCCTGTTTTTGTGAAAACCTCCTGAGTATAGTCCCACTTCCCTTGTTTTTTTGCTGGAGTTTGTGGGACTTGAAACCCTAAGCAGGGGTTTATAAAAAAACCTTTGCCCCCCTTTCCCCTCTTTAGCACCCCCTTAAATTTTTCCCTTCTACATCATGGGTTTCCCCCTCTCCTGTAACAGACCTTTGGGGCAGGCACACACGGGGTTTAAAAAAACTTTTGGCCCAGCAAACCCCCCCCCCCCCCCCCCCCCCTATAGAATTTTACGTAGCTCCCTGTGTGGCGTTGGGAGGGGGGAGAGGGACCCAAAAGAGACAGAAAAGCTAGCCGCCCTCAGTTAAAAATTTACCAGGGCCCATTTGACAGGCTGAAAAGTCGAAATGAGAAACCCCTTTTAAAGGGTTCTAGACAGGCTGGAAATAAGAGAAAAAATCTTAAAATAACATTTCAGTGAATGGGCCCTTTTGGAAACTGATCCTGCTTGGGGGCCCAAAAAGACCCGAAATCCCTGTGCTGTGCTGGTTTCTTGCTGTTGTAGAAAAAAAGGGTGAGAGAAAGCAAAAAAAATTTCAAATTTTATGTTTTTTAAAAAATTTTTTAAAACCCAAAAAAATCTAAAAAAACCTTAACAGTGGGTTTTTAAATGAAAAATTTATTTTTAAGTTTTTGGGAATTTTTAAAAATACTTTTATGGGGAGATATTTTTATTTTGGGGACATTTTTAAAATTTTTTTTAAATTTTATATTATCACTTTTTAAATTAAATGTGAAAAATTAAAAGTAAATTAAAAAAAAAAATATTAAAAAATTTTACTTTTTAATACATTTTTTTATTAATTATAAAAAATTACTTTTTTTTAAATTTTTACGGGTTTGTAATTTTGAGAAATATTGAACTTTTTTTTCCCTAATAGCGGGATCTGGCTTAATTGGACTCCTCAGGACAGCCCACATTAAAAATTATGTCTCCCTGCCCCCCCCGAGAAAGTAAGGCTGCGCCCCCAAATGCAAAGGACAAAAAAGGTTTCGGTTTCCCGGGCCCGGTTTTTTTGCCCTTTTTTTTGCGCCTGTCCCCAGGGGGCCCCGGGGGTGGGGGGGGGGGGGGGGTTGTTTTTTTGCGATGAGTTTTAGAAAAAGCCCCCCCCCTTCACATTCACAAGCACGGTTTTCCGTCCAAAAACCGCCCGGAAGATTGGCTTGTTGAATGTCTTGCGGGGGACTGCGGGCCCGGAAAAAACGCCGGGGGAAAAAACCCCGTTGCGTGGGGGCTGCTTGGGTTTTTCCCATAGGGCACCATTTTTCTCATTTTAAACCGTGTTTTTCTGCGGCAGGGAAAAAAGGGAGAAGGAAAGACCGGTTTTCCCCTTCCCCCAAGCCCAAAACCCTGCGTCACTCCATTACCCCTTTTCCAAAGCATTTCAACACAGAAGGGGTCCGCTTTTCCCAATTTGCTTTTGTAAAGCATTCATACACCCTTCTTTTTCCAAAAATTTTTTGATTTCTAAAATTTCTTTTGACATAAACCCCGATTTGTGATTTTATTGAAAAAGGTTAATTAAAACCCGAAAATCGTCTAAAACGAAAAATTTAAAAATGTGGCATTATACCCAAACTACCCCAAAAGTTATGAAAAAATTCAGGGTATAAAAACCCAATATGTAGAACTCTATATAAATTTGTAAAAATTTATGTATGGTTTTTTCTGCATTAAAAATTTATGTAACAAAAATCCACTTGACCTTATAAAAAAAGATTTATGAAAAGTTTTTTCCCTTGTTACCTTTGTGTGCTGGGGAAAATTTTTTTTATACTGACTTTGGCTTTTTTTTGTCAGCTTTAATTACGTGGGTTTTATCCCCTGCGCATTGCGTTTTTTATAAAAAGCAAAAAATACGCACCCCAATTAGGGGGGGTTTTTCCCATAGCTCTATAGGGAGTATTGAATTAACATGGTTTTCCCCCCGGGCGAAACAATACGAACATATTGTCCCCCGGGGGGAGTAGCTACACATTTTTAAGGCCAAGGTTTTCCCTGTTCAAAAAACTTTGGCTTGTTCTCCCTTGTTTAAAACCCTAACTTTTATTTTGGGTTTGGGAAATTTTATCCCCCAAGGAAATTTTGCAAAAATTTTTAAATGTATGAGTGTCATCACCCATTTTTCAAACAAAATATTGAATTTTTTTTCGACTTCCTAAAAAAAGTATAGTATATCCCAATTTTGGTAGACCTTAAAAAAAGGGTTTACTGGGCATCCCTCCCTTGCATGTGCCAACAGGCCCCTTTTTTTGGGATATGCTGGCGGGTTAGGGGGAGCCAGTGGACGGGTTTTTTTTTAATAATTTATTTAGCACTGCCTTAGTGGGATGCAGTTTGTATGCTACCCCATAGCAAAATTGAAGGAACGGGGGGGGAATCCCTTTTTTGAAGATACCCCACTGCTAAATTGAGAAATCCTCAGACCCCTGTTGTTTTGGGTTTTGGGAAAAATTTAAAAACCCCTTAAAGGGAAACTGGGACTTTTTTTTTGTTTTTTGACACGTTCTTTTTTTCCCTCCTCGCCTTCCCAGAGCAAAAAACTTTTTTTTTTTTTCCCCTTTCATAGACATATGAGGGCTTTTTTTTTTACGGGACATGATGTTTTTTTTTATTTTTCAAAAATTTGGTTTTTGGTTTTTTTTTCCCAAACTTTTTTTAAAAACTTTTTTTTAGAATTTTTTTTTTTTATTTGGGAAAAAGCAAAAAAATTTCCCAATTTGGGAAAAATTTGGGAAAAAAAAAAACGTATTTTCCCCAAGTTTGCGGGTTTTTTGTTTTTGCTTTTACGGGGGTTCAATCTTTGGTAAATATAACATGCTATTGTTTCTAAGGTTGTTCCACCCCGGCAATCCCAAACTGTGGGGTTTTCCCCGTTATGATGGGGGTACCTTTTAAAAAATTTTTCCCAAAAAATTTTTCATTTTTAAAAATTTGGCCCCGGGGGCGCCATTTTGTGCGACCAAAAAACCTTTTTTGGGAATTTAACACCTACAGATAGTAAGTGGGTGCTTTTTTTTGGGGGCGGTTTTTCTTTTTATTGTAGCGGGTTTGGAATCCCATGGGGCTTTTTTATACTTTTGTTCCTTTTTTTGTAAGTGAGGGAAAAAAAATGCCCAAAAAATGAAATTTTTGGGTTTTTGGGAATTTTTCTTCTTTTTCGGGGGTTCGGGAAAGGGATAAATGTTGTTATTTTTATAGATGGGGGGGGGGATTTTTTTTGGATGCAGCGGATCCCAAAAATATGTGTAATTTTTTTATTATTTTATTGTTTTTTTTTTGTTAAAAGGGGGGGGAAAGGGGAATTTTTTTAAAACTTTTAATATTTTTTTTGTTTTTTTAAAATTTTATTTATTTATTTTTTTTTATTTTTAAACTTTGAGCCCCACTAGGGAGCTTGCCCACTAGGTGGCGAAATTTGTAAATTACGTCTAATGATTGCATGGGACAAAGGGGCCCCAATTGGACTGTCCCAAGTTGGCGGTTTCCCCATTTTCCTCCCCTGCGCCCGGGGAAGGGGGGGCAAAACCCAGGACTGGCATTGAAGGGGGCCTTAAAAAGGGCCCCCCCCCGCTCCATTTTCCAGGAAATTTGGGATGCTGCGGGTTTATTTTGCGGGGGGGGCCCGTTCCCGCCGAAGTTCGGTGTGCAGCCCCGATCTTCTTTTCATTTTCCCCCGCGGTGTCAAAGGGGGTTAAAACAGCACGGCGGGCGACGCTGCCGGGCTCGCGGTTTGTAGGGGTGGGTTTTTAGCTGCGATCAGCCTAACACCGGCCGGCTGTGCGGGGGGGGGTCGCGGGCGTCCCCCGGCAAAGCCCTTAGGGACCCTGGGACATATGAGTAGCCCCGTTTCCCTTAAAAAGGGGGTTTTCCCCACAATGTAATGTTGACGGGGGAAATCCTCCGAAAATGGGTTTTAATCCCCTTTTCTAAATTTTATGTGATTAAAAAAAAATTGCAGTCTGAGAGAGCACAGGTGTAATTACCCGGACGTAAAAGGGTGGATCCACTGGACCCCGGCGATGGTGTAACCCCCACGCCGGGGAAAACAAATCTAAGAAGGCCCCGGTTTTCCCCAGAGCCCGCCGCAAAGGGGGAAATGGACTTGCTGCGGGCGGGAGTCTCCCGGGTCGCCCCCCCTGACGTGACTTGCTTGGGGTGGCAGCCGGGGTTTGCGTGGTGCGGGAATCTTTAAAGGCAGGCTCGTAGTGGGGGACAGGCGGGAAGGTCAGGGGGCGGCCAGATTCGGGGTTTCGTGGACAGGCAAAAGGGTCAGGGCAGGCGGCAAAAAACCCGGGGTTCGAGGAAGGAAATGCTAAAGGTACGGTACAGGGTTTTAATATCGGGAAACCCAAGGGGCTTAGAACCTTTTTTTTTTAGGCAAAAATTTGGCACAAAAAGACCCGGCCCAGCGACCCCGGAAGGGGGGGCTTAAAAAAAGGGGAGTGACCAGGAAAATACCCAATTAGGGGCCCACTGGCCCTTTAAATCTCGCAGTGCCGGTGGCGCGGCGCGCCTTAGATGTGGGGGGAACGGGGCGCGGGGGGAGCTGAGATGAAAACCGGGGCCCGGGGCCGGGGTTAATTTTGGGAAAAGGCCCGGGCCGGGCCGGGGGTGAGCGCCCCCACCGCCCCGACATGGGGCCCGGGGGTGCCGTTAGGGGCGGGGGACCGGGGGTTTGGGGCCCGCGCCCCGGGAGGGGGGTCGCGGGCCCCCCCGTGAAAAAAGGCCTGCCTTCCCTGCCCTTAGTTATTTAAAAAAGCTTTTCTATTAGATACGACCTGACAGGGGTGCTGGGGGGGCTTGCGGGAAAGAGAACACTTTTTAAATCTGAGGGAAAAAGGGAGCTGAAGAAGCTTTAAGGGCCCGGGGTAGAAATATGTTGTTTTTGTATACAAAAATTCCACTAGTTGTAGTGTGATTATTGAGTAGACCCCGCTTTATTAAAGACAGAGCTTTGAAGAAGTTTTCAAGTTGCTGTGGGAAAAAGGTGTTGTCTTTTGTTTTCAGAATACATAGTTGTAGTTTGATTATTTGGGTGAACATTTCCACGATCCCTTATCTGGCTCTGTGCTCGGGTGTGTCTCTCTTCTCTTACTCTGTGGCTTGTTAACATTGTGTTAGCAGTTTGGCCCGTCCTGGCAAAACCCCTTTAAGGGGTTAAAGGGGTGTTCTCACCATACTGTCTAGCAGAGCCTGCTTATCACAGGCAGCCTCAGCCTCCCACTCCCTGTCCAGACTGTTGGGGGTTCTACAACGTGTTGCAATTTACCTCTGCTTTCCCTAACAAAAACCGGGGCCCC
This sequence comes from Phyllomedusa bahiana, assembly GCA_025379985.1. Lineage (NCBI taxonomy): Eukaryota > Metazoa > Chordata > Amphibia > Anura > Hylidae > Phyllomedusa > Phyllomedusa bahiana. Next base: position 21,191 of record JAODAL010048242.1, on the reverse strand, counting down.
AGCTACATTGCTAACAGAAAGGTGTAAACTGTAGTGCACAAGGCTTCAGAAGTCTAAAAGGCTAAAGTTTGTCAGTAACATAGATAAACAAATTCTGTGCTGCTGATAAGACACAGCAGGGAGTAATGTCATCATGGTGAGACAGGGCAGCTAAAGCAAAGAGATCAGAGAAAGGTGGTCTGTAGCCTTAAGAAGCTCATGTACACAAGCAGGAGATATCTCTGCTCTAACTCTGAAAGGAGAGAGGGAAATAAAATCAAAACAGAAATATATTCTGTAATAATCTTATTACCTTTATTTACCTTTGCCTACATGTCTAAAGCTATTCATTGTAAGAACCCTTTAAAAAGGGCTTGTGCCATCTCCTGCCATGTCTGTATCAGTAATTCCTTGTGTTCCTGTGAAATAAAACCGGGGAGCACTTCTTTTTAAAACTCGTGTTGTGCTGTTCCTTGTTTTTCCCTCGGGAAATTCTTAAAATCTGCAGCGGTGTAACCTTCCAGTTTTCAAAGGGGGGTTTGTCTCGCAAAATTGTCAGTCGTTTGGAAAATTCAAGTGTGAAGGATACACCCCCAATTGGTAACCCCCACCTGACAGATTCATTAATAACTTTCTAGGAGGAATAACAGAGGAACAGCACAACACAGAGTTATAAGAGAAGATGCTCCAGAATTGTTATTTGACAGGGATTTATTAAAACAGACATAAAAAAGACACGGGCCCCTCTTTAAAACCGTTTCTCTTTATCAACCTTGCTCTGTTTTAAACCCGAATATCAATATATTTTTAATGTAGTTCTTGTAATGGCTGCAGAATGGTTGTATTTTTAGATTGAGAGTTTTGAACTTTATGGTCCTTCATGTTTTCCCAAACATAATAAAATAAGGTATGAATAATTTTTAATGCATTTTAATGTAAGTTTACAATTTAATCTAACAGAGACTGACATAAAATATTACAAGGATAAATAAATGAGTAGAACTAAAATCAAATAAGGCTGAAGTCAGAATAATCCGGACACCCGGGGTTTTGCATTTTTCGCACATGAGCCGAAGAGAAACAGAAAAAAAATAAAAGTTCCTTTATAAGTTTTATAAAAATTAAATACAAAGTAAAACGGAAAATTTTAGAAATGTATTATACTTTAGATCATATTAACCAGTATATGACCAATTTTGGCTGTAGAATATGCTAAACAGCGAGTCCGACTAACAAACAGCCAAATACTGTTGTACTTTGGATTTCTGGTTCAGCCATGATTCAGTTTTTTCCGGAGTTTGTGGGAAAATCGTGCAAACCAATCACTAGCCCTTTTCAGACATAAAAACGTAAGTGTATGTGACCAATACATGATGGACGTCCCTTTCTCCTGTCTGGTAAAAAGGCTGGTGATTGGTCGCATGATTTTCCCAGGATCACATGCAAAATTCAGGTCAAACAGAACTGGCCCTACCCAAATTTGGAGTGCAACACTACAGCCAAACAATGCAATTCTGTTATACTGTAGTAAAGATTCATGTTTATTTCTTTTTATTAACCCCTTCTTAAAGGAGCCTTTTTTTGTCACGCTAATTTTTCCTCCTCGCCTTCCCAGAGCCATAACTGTTTTATTTTTCTATCTATATATACATTTGAGGGCTTTCATTTTGCGGGACAAGATTTAGTTTACAATGATTTCATTTTATTTCCTAAATATACTGGGGAAAACCCCCAAAAAAATTGTAGTGGGGCAAAAAGTGAAAAAAAAATACTTGGCCCTGTTTGCGGGGTTTTGCTTTTACATCTTCATTCTTTTGGGAAAAATAATGGGGCCGATTTTTAAAACTGTCTAAAAGTAAGACTGTCTTGTTGCCCCTAGCAACCCAAAAGGGCTTTGCTTTCATTTCTCCACACTTTTTTTAAAAATAAAAGTGAGCTGTGATTGGTTGCCATGGGCAACTAAGACATTCTTACTGTTAGACAGTTTTGATAAATCAGGCCCAATGTGTTATCAATATTCTAAAGGTTGATACGTATCTGCCAATACCAAAGATGTAGGGTTTCCGTTATGTTTTGGTACCGTAAAAAAATTCCAAACATTTTCTATTTTTGAAATTTGTGATGTGATGCCATTTTCTGCGACCAATAACTTTTTTGTACTAACACCTATGGTCGTCTGTGTGGGGGCATTTTTTTCAAGCTGAATTGTACTTTTTTATTGCTAGCAGTTTGGAATATATGCAACTTTTTTGATTAAATTTATTCCAATGTTTATGGGACGTGAAATGTCCAAAAACAATTTTGTCGTTTGGAATTTTTTCTTCTACGGTGTTCAGCGTATGGGACAATTGATGTTATATTTTAATGGATCAGACTTTTTCAGACGCGACGATACCAAATATGTGTAACTTTTTTATTATTTATTTTTAAAATGGCAAAAGGGGGGTGATTTGAACTTTTAATAATTTTTTATTTTTTTACACATTAAAACATTTTTTTTTCACTTTAAATTTGAATCAACATAAGGCGCTTCATCAATAGGGGGCGTGAACAGTTATACAGCCTAATGCTGTACCAATCTAGCAGTTTCCCCACTTCCTGCCCGGGGCCGGAAGTGGAGAAATTGAAAACATGGCGGTGATGAAAGCCTTCACAAGCCTTTCAGCTGCCATGTTAAACAATCTGGGCCCCACGATTTTGCCCCGGGTATCCCAATCGCAGTGAGGAACGGTGCGCGATACTGTTTCCCATTGATTTAGATGCAGCAGCTATCTTAGCCCAAGCGTCTATGGGGTTCAAAAGCTGTAACCGCTGGGCGTTAGCGCCTTACTGGCATCAGGACATACTAATACATCCAATGTCGGTAAGAGGTTAAAGGGGTGTTCTCACCATAGACTTTCATGGTATATTCGTAGGATCTTGGGTCGAAGGTATCGACTCATAATACAGAGCTGGTTTCGTGTGTAGATGGCTGTATATTTTGTTTTATTGGAGTTCCGAGTACATCCAATTGCACCGCTCACCTGTGCACCCACAGAGCAGAATGGTGAATAATGCGGAATCACGGACAGTTTTCCATTGTGAACGGACACATTTGAGGGCCCATTCCAAGATAGGTGCAGATCTCAGAGGTGGGACTTGCACCTATAAGACTTTGATGGCATATCCTATTGATAAATTTATGGTAGGAACACCCCATTAAGGCAAATTAATAATAGAGTTCATGTCAAGATAAGAGGTTTAGCTTGATAATAATAATAATAATCTTTATTTATATAGCGCCAACATATTCATCAGCACTTTACAATGTAGAGGGTATAATTACAACAAAAGACAGACGTTACACAGTGAGAGCTACTTACAGATGAGACACAAGGATGAGGTGTGAGGGCCCTGCTCGTGAGAGCTTACAATCTATGAGGGTGTCTGGGGGAGACAAGTTTTTGGGGGGATCTCTAACTATTGTTCTAAAGAGTGTTAGACCTGATTTCACCTGTTTCCCTGTTAAACCCCTGACATGTCTGGTTTATTAAATACTTATTCCCCCTTAAAGGGATTTTCTCACTACAATGATTAACTTTTAACAGTAGGGACAGGTAATGAAAGACTTTTTCTAAATACATTGCTTTGTTGATCTTTTTACTCACATAAATTTAAGTGCCTTGTCAATTCTTGAGTAAAATCTACACTGGAAACAAAGGGGATCGGATTTTTCATAATATTCTTCCACATTACTCTTCAAAATATGCCTCTAATGCATTTTTTAAGCTGATTTTGAACAGATTTGTAAACAGATTTGGGAGAGTAAATTTACCCTTCAAACCATGTGATGTGAACATACCCTAAAGCCGGCTGTAGCTCTGTAAAACTGCATAGTGACAGAACCCCTTTAAGCTAACAATTCTGGAGCATCTGTCCTTAGAAATCTATATTGTTTAATTCCTCTGTTATTCTCCTTAATTTGTTATTAATAATATGACAACTGGGTGTTACCATTTCCCTTGTTAATGACAATTCAACTTGTATATTCAGTGAATCTAATAAACAGAGGATAAAAGAGTTGAAAATCCATCACCCAAAAGGTCTGCATCATGGGTGGCCTTATATTATTATACCCTATAATGCATCTAAACAACCACTGAAATGCAGGGACTTACAAGACATGTCTTCTCTGATGAGTTGTTGTCTTCTCTGATGGGAGTTGTTCTCTTTTATCTTTTCTTTCCTATCTGGCACAGACCTTCATGAAAAATTCTCTTGGCCATGACTTGTCTCTGCAGAATTTACCATACAAACATCTTAGACTCCTCACTTTTCCACCTCTTTACCTTTTACCTATACCTCTGCACAAACTTCCCATCCATAGCGACCCACATAGTAATATTGACCCCCTTGTGCCCCTATCAGTAAAAGTACTCAAAGGCATCTATGAGGCTTCCATTTGTGCACTTAGTTTCAGTCTTATTTTGTGTCCCCACATAGTAGGTAGACACACAACACCATAAAAAAGGTAGGCAGATAGGCCCTATTTAGGCATATGGGTATATAAGTCCCCCATTAAGTAGATAGGTAGTTATATAGGACCACTCATAAAATAAAAAGGTAGGTATATAGGCCCCCTGATGGGTAGGTATATATTTTTAGTAGGTAGTTAGGCATATAACCCCCCCAGGAGGTAGGTATGTAGACAGCCCTTCTCTAGTAGATATCTATAAGGCCCCCAGTAGGTAGGTGTAAAGTGCCCCCCAGTTGGTAGGTATATATGCCCCCCCAGTAGGTATATAGGTCTATAGTGCCCCCTGGTTGGTAGGTCGGTATACATGCCCCCCATAGGTAGATAAGTATACAGATCCCTATTAAAAATAAATATACTCACCTCTCTCACTTCCCTCGACAAACTCCTAAAGTCCGGAGCAGGTATTGTGTTGTCTGCTCCACTGCATCTGGAAGGTTGAGCTGCCAGGATTAGAGGATTCCAGCTGTGTGATGAAGGGGGCCTCTGGGCCCGCCTGGCTCGGGTCCTGAGTGTGACAGTGACCCTTTTTAGCAAGGCCACTAGTCGGCGGGCAAGGAGCATATCGCACTTTCCTGCGATCACGCATACAGTTGAAAACGTGTGCTGAAACTCAAGGCCCACAGGGGACAACCACCAGCCCCACAATTGGGTAGATTGCCAGTCCGTGCCTGGTTGAAGGTTCCTCCGTCACAAGTTCTGTCTGGAATAACAGAAAAAATAGTAGTTAATTGTAGTCAATGGAGTCCATTGGGCTACTTTGATGTCATTTTCTAAACAGGTCCATTTGCAATCTGCAGATGTAAACCAAGCCTAAGTTGTTCAACACAGAATTCATCCCCACAAAAATAGAGGGGCAACATGACAAATTTGTTATCAACTTTTGTAAACTTAAAGGGGTTCGCCACTAAAAGAAAACTTATAATCCACTGGGGCAGGGTGGTCCAAAAAGAAAAAAAAAATAATACAAAGCTATACCCAGCCACTGTCGCTCCCGAGCTGCCAGCGATCTACTGTTCTAAACTTCCAGATTTTCGTCCCGACACACTGGAGAGGCTTGCAGTGTATTGTAAGTGAATAGACATCGAGCCTCTCCTCTATTTTGGGGCAACAACATGGAAGTCTAGAGGAATGGATTTCCAGGAGTTTTGGAATGACAGTAGCAGGGGGCATCTAGGTGAGCATTAGTTTTTTTTTCCTTTCCTTTTTTTGGACCACTTTGGTGAAATAGAATTTTTTTTTACTGGACAACCCCTTTAAGGTATGACATTCCCAGGTGGTAAGCACTCGTATTCAAAGCTTTCCAACCTCTCATGGGAGATGGTAGTTGTGAGGAAAATTTACATAAAAATGAGAAAGCCTACACCCCTACAGCTCCAAAGTCACTCAGATTGCAAGTCACCAGGAAGCCATAAATTAGGCAGAAGACAGCAAGACCTGGCTGACAAAAAGCCAGATAGTGGATCGTCCTAGCAGGAGGTTGACACATCAAAGGATTCTCATTTAAATTTGTTAGCACCTTGGCCAGGACCCTGCTCTCAAACCTCAGGAACAAAGAGTCCTACCAGTCTGAGTGGCAGCGATATTTCATAAGGATTTATGGGAGAACTGTGCATCACAGGTTTACCCCAGTTTCATATCTTTAAATATGAAACTTCCCACACACGTAGCTGTCACACCCACGTTTGTAGGGCATCCAGGAAGATAGAAACCCAGAGCTTAGACCTGGAATAAAGCAGAACACCATGTTTGGTACCATGTCGCAGTTTGGGCCCATTCAGTTATGATGGTATCACTGGCTCGGTTCTGTCCCAATGCCCTTCTGCAGTATGACCCATTTTGTGTCCAAAGCCAAAAACGGCATGGCCCGAGAGGGAGAAGAGTGTAGACCGTCACAGGGGTGTGACAATGAGTGTGAAAGGGGTGCCACGTGGGCTGTCCCAGTACTGTTAAAGGCCGAGGCCCAGCTTTGTCTCATTGGAGAGGGGGTAACTTCACCAGCATTCCAGGAGCATCCACACACAGCAGCCAGGCCACATCCCTCCCCCCCCACATGTGCCCAACACAAGGCCAACCTAAGGTAAATAGACACATCTGCTGCTTCTTTGTAACCATAACTGTATTTGCACCTCTGACTAAAATCTGTATAGTATTGTCCGTATGTATATATTGTCTAGTGCGCTGTCCAAGGTGAATTAAATCTATAAACTTTAATCTGAGCGGGTCTGTTGTCTTGATCATCAATCTCATGTGCCCTTATTCTCGGTCTCTTTAATATCGCTACCAGAGTTGGTTCCTGGCCTTGTTGTAAGTCGGTAACGGACCAGTCTTATAACCAACGAGGAACTGGTGGCAGTCTACTGGGCTGACAGAGCTCTGTTTAACCAGTGTGGGTAAACAGATCTCTTCCAGCCACTCAGGGTTGTGGGTTAATAGGGTATCCTCTCGCACTCCCTGGGTCTTCCGATGCCCGTGTGTACAGGGGTTAACTGTGAAACCATATCTGGCTGACGTGGTGCACCCATGTGGGGAGCGCAATGTCAAGATTCACCCCAAGTCAGGCTGTCGACCCTCGAGTGTGCACGGGCTGTTTCCTGACAGTAGTCCACATATAAAGATCCTGACATGGGAAGGAAACATTTACATTTTTCTATTTTTAGGTAAAGTATATTCAAAACATTGTAACTAGTACCCAACAGTATTTGTAGGTAACTATATGAAACAGGTGAGAGGGAAGAAAATCAGTAAGTGAAAGTCGGAAATATAGAAGCTATGAATTAGCCTAAATTGTACTGCATTTTGAAGCCTTAAAGCGGTTGTCTCACTACAAAGATCAGCTGTAAACATGTAGGGACCAGTAATTAAAGAGATTTTTCAAACATATTGCCTTATTTATTTGGCTTTATTGAGGAGCACACAGGTTTATCTAGGTTACTGACCTGCTCCCCCCTTCTCTCTCTGCTTTGTCTTATCTGATAGCAGGGAGTACTTAACCCCCAAGTCAGACGAGGGGTTAAGAACAGTGTGTTATTTCAAACAAATAATTAGCCTTCTTTGTTTACTTTGGGCTCTATAGCTCTCTGCACTTATAGATAAGGTCTCCTTAAATGCTGAACTGATATGCTATTTGCTGCTATAAAACCCCACACAGCCTGACCAGGAAGAGACGGATGCGAATTGAATCGTTTTGGCTCAGTGAAAAAAGCGTGGTGGACAATACCTTTAAAAAATAATTTAGTTTTTTTTTTGGGGGAGTGGTATATAGGGTCAAAGCTAAAATTTTTTCCAGGCAATAAACTTTGTCAAAAATTTTTTTTTCAATGAGGTACAGTATAGAGGAAATGAACGTGAATCTTCAGAGGAGTGAGATGAGAAATTTTGCTACTACTAGAAGGTGGAGTATTATTTGGTTGCTTTGTTCTGGTTGCTCTGGGGTAGGTTTAAAAAATATTTTTTCCCTGAGTGAACTGCAAACAGTGAATCAAAAAGGGGCACGTGTCTAGGGGAAAAAGAAGATTTGACCAAATACATCATCAGGTGATATTTTTTAACATTTTCTAGAATAATATATTGCTTCAATTATCATTTATGGGTCTTCCCGACTACAGGGGATTTTAAAACATGTCCCCTCATGTTGTTTGGAACCCCCCCTCTTTATATATGCTCGTCTGAAAACTTGTTCCGGTAATTGCATTTTGGTCCCCAAAATTAGTTTCCCCGACATGATGTTATTTGTGCTTCACTTCTGTTACAAGGATTGTCCTGAGTCAAAACAAAAGGATGGCTTTATTGCCTTAAAACAGTGAAATGTCTGTCAACGGGCTGTGTTGGTATGCAATCACCCTATTTTTTTTAAAGGTGTGTTGCTCATTTAAGGGGGATCCTTTCGGGAGGTCTCAGCAAAAAAACTAATTCATGAACATGGATTTAAAATGCCTAAAAAAACTGTGGCCTGCAAGAAAAACGGTTTTTAAATTTTTCATTGGTGAAAAAATTTTTGAATTTTGGATGAAATAATACCAGTAAAGAAAATATAAAAAGAAAGCAGAAAGGTTTGAAGTTACTGTTTGTAAGGCTAAAAAAGCAAGACCCCTTCAGTTACCTTTTTTGCTAAAGTGTTGCTAAAGTGTTGATCCAAGGGGGAAGGAAAAAAACCCCAAAAAGTAGAAGCAAATTGTCCATTTTAGGGAAAAGTTCCATTTTGATTCGCAATTGTTTTTTCATTGGATATATTTTTTAGGGGTTGGGACCCAATTACCCAAATACACCCAAATCTGCATCAATTTTTCCAAGGGTATTTTATATTTGTTTATAGAGAGAAATCCGATACACCCCAATTGACACAGAGCAGATTTCTCCTTAAATCCTGTCATTTTAATCATTTTTGTTCGTGTTTCCGGCTTTTGACTATAAAACTTTACATTGTTTAAAAGGGGTTTTTTTCCCCAAAAAGGGCATTTTATCTACTGCTTCCTTTCCCTTCAGTTTTCAGAGTTTCAAAGGGATGTGTAAAATTTGTTTGAATTTCTTTAACTTTGGATCGAGGTTGAATCGCCATGTTTTTCCCACAGTGTTCTCACTCCTGAGTCTCTACTCAAACACAGGTCTGTTATGTAAACTCAAGTATACTTAAATTCAAGAGTAGTGGGTAGCTACAATGTAGCTGAGTGGCAAGCACAGAGGTCCTAGGTTTAAATCCCTGCAAGAACCAAACAGGTTTTTGTTTCTCACTGAACATGCCTAATTGAGGTTCCTTTTTTGGGGGGAGGGGGGGGAAGAGAAGAAAGAGGATGAAAAAATATCAATAAATTGTGCTAAGCAGACTGGTGAATTCTAACCGCCCCATAAAAATAAAAAAATTATTTCAAATTTTTAAAAAAGCGGGTCGGAGAGGGGCTCCCAAATTTCAAATAGGAAATTTTTAAAAAAATGATAAATGGGAAAAATGTTAATATTTAATTTCAAGTTTCCCACGTCAGTTTTACTTAGTGGGAAAACTCCTTTAAAGTGAGAAAAGCCTTTAGTTGCTTAGAAGTTACCTTGGGTTCTTTTGTAATCTTGTGGACTACGATACACCTTATTCTTGGTGTGATTTTTATTGGGTGATCATTACTGGGGAGGGTAATTATGACCTTGAATTTCATCCATTTGTACCAAAATATGTCTGACTATGGATTGGTGGAGTCCAAATTCTTTAGAGATGGTTCTGTAATCTTTTCCAGCCTGATGAGCATCAACAGCTTTTCTGAGGTCCTCAAAGATCTCTCCCTTTTTTTATGCCATTTTAGAAGATACATGATAGATCACTGTTCTTTTAATTAAACAGGTTGTTCACTGACATCTGAGTGTTATCCAATTAATTGAAAAAACCGACCTTTTAAATTTTATTCAGTACTTGCCATTCTAAAGGTTCGCCACTTTTTTTCATTGCGAAAGTGATATTGAAAATTTTTTCAATAAATAAAGACAAGTTAATATTTTTGGGTCATTTTTTTGTTTTTTTTTTTTATCTATTTTGGCGAACTTTGATTGGTTTTTTGGGCAAATTTTTTTCAGGATTAGAAAATTCTTGAGGCTTCACAAACATTTAAACACCCCTGTAGATATGATACTGTTTCTGTATAAAAAAAAAAGCAGATATTTTTGTATAAGTGGACAACTTAATCTTCCAATATTGTTTTGAGATCTCCAAAACAAGTTTCCCCGTTTTGGGCTCCCTGACCATTTAGCTTTACATTGGGAATTTCCGGATGTAAATTTAGGTTGCCTAACCCGACTACACGGTTTTCAAGCCGAATTTGGGCCGGTGGCGCTCGCAATTCCGGGGGAATAAGGGGGGGTGCGGGGGGGGGGGCAGGCCCTAGCTTGCTTATCCCGGCGCAATTTCGCCGGTAATGTGCAGGTCACTTTTTTCCCCGCCGGCGGATTCGCCGAGCGGGGAGGGGCGACGGAACCATGTTCTCTATGGAAATGGGTTTACCGTAATTACTGGACGGGTTTGGAGCCGTACTGCACCAAACCCGGGAGCAGTTGGCCAATCGCGGCGAAATAAGCCGTGTGAACGGCCCCTAAAAGTTCTTTAGCCTTTGATTTTTGTGGGGTTTTTTTTGCTGACCTCCTTACCCTTTCTTGTTTCCTTGACTAGGGCTGCACTCACTATAGACCCTATTTTATCGAAATTACTTATTATGCTTTTCCTTCCCAGCATATTTATCCTGTCTTTGCCACCCAATATTTCTTCACAAGATGTTTCAGGCAAGGTAATGGTTCACTGCACTGGACTGCTGGCATTAATATATCATGTACATTGCCCATCTTTGGTCAATTCTGAACATTATAGGCCACACGTATAAAAACTGTCTCTAGGTCTAAGACTTTCTTTGTTGCACATAGCAACCAATCAGAGTGCCCTTTTATTTTTTTAGAGCTCTTTATGAAATAAAAGGGAGCTCTGATTGGTTGCTATGGGCAACAAAGAAAGTCTTAGACCAAGACAGTTTTCATACATATCCCCTATGACTTCTTTTTGTTGTGCTGTTATGATGTTTTGGATACATTGTTATATCTTTTTGTTCCTTTCATGCAGAGCAGAATTAAACATTCCTTTGTGCATTGTATATAGTTGTTTTTTTTTATGTCACTTTATACTTCATATACATAAGTTACATTTTTTTTACTTTTTTTCATGATTTCTGAGAAGTTAATACTTTCTGGTAACAATGAGAAAATTCCATAACCCACGCCGGTCTAGCATTCCTTCTCCAAACATGAGTGATTTCATTCATGAGCGCTGGGACTTAAAACAGATCATTGAGTGTCCTCTACAATAAAGGAACAGTGACATCCTCTACAAAAATGAAGGGCAGTTTACAAAGTGTGACCGTTTTGATCAGTATACAATCAACACATAGGCCAGCCTCTAAATCTCCTACATCTGTTCCACTATTACCAATCCATATATAGTACCATATTCATACAAATCCTAAAAAAGTGTATAGTGCACAGCACAACAGTGTTATACCCAGTGCAACTTAAAGCTCCCTGGCTCCAATACAAAATCTGTAAAAGGCTTCTTCCAGCAAAAAAAGGTGCATGAACTATGATGGCGTACCCATTAGGTATGCCATCAAAGTCTGATAGATGAGGGTTCCACTTCCATTCTGTTCTATGGGAGTTCTGAGTACAGGTGAGCAGTGTGTTCGATTGTACTCAGAACTCCTATAAAACAGAATGGAGAGTCCTGTGAAGGCCCGACCAGCTCTTCATTTTGAGCCAACATTTACGGGGGCCTGTTCCCGAGATAGGTGCGGATCTCAGAGGTGGGATCTCCTATCAATATGCCATCAAAGTCCATGGTGGGAACACCCCTTTAAGTCTAGGTTCCCATCTGCATCAGAGATTTCTTGACAAATTCCATAAAAAAATTATGTAAAAAATTATGTAGCATTTAACACTATTTTTTCCGTTAAAATGACTGACACCATTATGGAAAACATGACAGTCCCTTGCTGACAAAAGGACTAAAATACAACTGCTACTGCTGCACCCCAATAGCAACACCCATGTAAAAAACTATGTCAAAGATAACAAAGTCGTATTTGGCACTAATCCAAGCGGTTCAATTCAGGCCCGCCAGAATTATTTGCGATATTTGCCAAAATATCAACCATAACCCTAAACCTAAATTGGAGTAAGGGTATGGAATTTATTTGCTCAGTTTAATTAAATTAACAGGTTAAATTACCTGTTTCCAGTGCTTCCTGTCCCGCAGCACCATTACCTATGTGATGTCAGATTAGAAGTGAGGTCAAAGTGAAAGCAGTGGGCTATGGATAAATTGACCCATTCAAAACCAGAAAGAAAAAAAAATAATCCCATTTGACGCTTATGGTTATGGTTTGGATTAGGGTTAGTGTTATGGTGAGAGTGACAACATGTGGGACATTGATCTCTAGAAACCAAATTTCATCAAATCAGCATCAAACCGAACAGGGATAGATTCAACCAACACTACATGTAGGCATGAAATTTTGATAATAAACATTATATTGACAAAATATGTCTGCCTATGAGTCATGAGTAATCAACGTGGAAACAATGAAACAACCTGCTGACTAATAATCCCTCTTGTGATAATCCACTTTGTGATAATCCTTCTTGGTGCTGTGCTGGATTTGGTTAATAGCATTTTGTGTACCTAAAAAGCTCAATGTTGATCCAATTAGAACATAAAACATTTACATTTGTTTTCAGATTCTTCCGTGCGTCTTCTGGGAAACTATAGCCGAGATGATTTGAGTTTCTTCCTCCTTCATCAAGCTGGAACCTGTGAAGAATCAGGGCAAGAGTTATTGTTGCATAATCTCTCCAAGTTCAGTTGCGGAAGTTTATGGCTATCTTGTTGGCTTCCCTCACCAATTCACTCTTTGCATGGTCAGTCACTTTTTTAGAATCGCAAACCTTTACTAGTTACAGAAGTGTCATGTATAAAATGTGTTATTAATTCACTTCTATTCACTTATATAGCGCTGCTATATGCCACTGCGCTGTACAGAGATCTCTTTTGGAGCTCACAATCTGATAAACCTATCTGTATGTTTTTGGAGTGAGTGGGAAATCTGAGAGAAGCTCAGTGGAAGTCCATGCAAACACGGGGTGGAAATAGTCTGTATAAGCAATTTATTTAACTGTATGAGGTATTTTCCATCCCTGCTCATTGACTAATTTTGTGATTTGATGGTCTAGGTGTCATGTGGATGAACAGTTAGGCATTTAATAATTTTTTTGTGTTTGGGTGCGTGATAAATGTGAGAGATCTCTTTTCAGTAGCTCCCTTCTTTGTTGTTTTTACCACATCTGCCCTTGCATCCTTATGGCAACACTTTTGTGCTCTGTAGGTTTCATTTTATCACATGCATTTTGTGTGGTTGAAGTCCACATCAATGTGCACACCTATACCCACAGAACTGTCACTAGTAAAGCCAGTTGGGATGTAAACATTACTGTGGATGGTACATTTGACCTTCCCTATTCTCTTTATCAATGCTACGCAGCTAGAGCATTGAACAGGGCTGTAACTGGTAATGATAATGATAATGCAGCAACAGCCTCACGTACTTCATGTCCCCTGAGTCATCGAGTCTTGTTGCAGAAACATCTGTGGGTATCTTAAGCTCAGAGTCCAATTACTTGTAGGAGTCCAATGATTGATTAGTGTAAGTTTCATCTTAGGGAAGAGGAAACTTATACTGATCGGGAATCCACATGGACAGGGGAGAGTCACAGACAGCTTCACATTCACACTTCCTGGTCAGGCTGTAGGTGGTTCTATAGCAGTGATGAGCACATTTAGCTTCTGTATAACTAGCTGAGCGGTACAGTGACATAAGTGTAGGAGATTTAATATTTAGGAAAGCAAAGCTACAGACCTCCCAGGAGTGAAATCAAGTGCTTATGAAGGCTATGTTCACACGGCTTAACTGCGGGATGTAATTACGCCCGCAAATACGCCATTGTGGTACGGGGCGGTGAGCGGGGAGGTAGCGTGGGGGCCGGCACTTTGACATTCGCCGTCCCCATTGAACTTGTCATTACCCCATTGACTTGCATGCCATCACGCAGTCGTGATTATTTCTGTATATGTCGTTGTTGCCTGATTTTAATATGACAGAATAAAGCGTCTTGTTTTTCTATCCTTAATGATTTCTGGGCTGATGGCTTTTGTCAGTGCTAACTCTTGTCAAGTTTGCACTGACAAACCGGACTCTTTTTGATATCGATTCGATAGTCGATAACGCAATATATCGTAACGATATTCCGATAGTTCGATAACAAATTTACGCCGATTCTTACCATAAATCTATGGGAGAGGATACAACATCATTCATTCTTACACCCAAACAGGTCTGGAGAAGCTGGAAATTAACATCCACAACAGTAATACAGATATTGTGCTACATCTTGCAAGACAAATAGGCATACAAGATCACAGAAAAAAAACTCACAGACTATGTCAGTAATGCCCTGTCCTGTATCCACAGCATGAGCCCCAAACCTGCATGACCCCCATATTAAAAAGTGCCGGAAAAAGTATCTTTTGAACCACCATTTTAGTTGAACGAGGACATTGACTATACCTGTCCTGGGCCACAGCAGAGCCCCAAAGCCTGCATGACCCCCAAGATTAAAAATGCCGGAAAAAGTAAAGGAGTCTTGAACCACCGAAATTTTAGTTAACAGAGACATTGACTATACCTGTCCTTTGAACCGCAGGCAGACCCATCAAACCTGCATGACCCCCAGATTAAAAAAGTGCCGAAAAAGGATCTTGAAACACCATTTTAGTTGAATCTGACATTGAACTATACTTTCCTGGCACACAATGAGCCCCAAACCGCAAAGACCCCCAGATCAAAAAAGTGCCGGAAAAAGAATCTTTGAACCACCATTTAGTTGAACTGGACATTGACTATACCTGTCCTGTGCCACAGCAGACCCCAAACTGCAGACCCATATTAAAAAGTGCCGGAAAAAGAGTCTTTGAACCACCATTTTTTAGTTGACCTGGACATTGTACTATAACTTCCTGGGCCACATGCATGAGCCCCAAACCACATGATCCACAGATTAAAAAGTACCAGAAAAAGGAGTCTTTGAACCACCATTTTTTAGTTTGAACTTGACCATTGCTGAAGCCTTATCCTGGACCGCAGCAAATGGACCTTTAAACCTTTCTGACCTACAGATTAAAAAGTGCCGGAAAAAGGATTTGAACCACCATTTTAATTGAACGGGCATTGACTATGCCTGTCCTGGACCGCAGCATGACCCTTAAACCTGTCTGACCCATAGATTAAAAAGTGCCGTAAAAAGGAGTCTTTGAACCACCATTTTAGTTGAACTGGACATTGACTATGCCTGTCCTGGACCGCAGCATGACCCTTAAATCTAGATGACCCACAGACAGAGTGTTGATGCCAGCACTGCAAGGAGCACCTTCTCTCGTACCTCTACCTCCATGTCCTACACCCCTCTTTGCTCGCTTACCACCTGCAGTTCGCTCCATGTTCAGAAAGATAAAAATTTAAAAAGGTATGGAAGAGTTTTTGACAGTCTCTTATTGAAAGACGGCAAATCACAGCTATTCTTAAATCCCTCTAATTTCCAACAGCTAACTAAGATTAAAACCAGAATTGTTTCTATCAAATACCTGTGAAATGCGGTCTGGTGGAAGAACTGTAAGACCAAATCAACAGTGTTCTTCCTTCAGTCCCAGGGATTTTACAACTGTCCAGTAGGACTAGGAATTGATAGTTTTCAACAAGCTATCATACAAGTGCGCTATCTGCGCCAAACTGAGATGCACCGAGTGCAATAAAACAATTCAAAAGTTACAAAAGATGGAAATTGCATTTTTTGCAGCAATGACAAAACGAGAACAGTTACTATAAAATGTTTCTATCAAAATTGCCGTACAACGTGGCCATTTGAAAAAAAAACTGGGGCCGCACCACGTGCAATACAGCTATTTAAAAGTTATATGAATAACAAAAAGTGTTTTTTGCACCAATGAAATACACCAACAGTTACTAGAAAATTTGTATCCAAATTTAAGTACAAGGTGGCTCTTTGAAAGATACTGGGCCGCACCACGTGCAATACAGCTATTTAAAAGTTACACGGATGAGAAATTGCGTTTTTTGCAGCAATGACACACGAGAACAGTTTCTAGAAAATTTCTGTATCAAAATAGGCGTACAATGTGGCTATTTTAAAAAACCTGAGACGCACAAAATAAAAGGTACAATTTCACCTCAGGTGCGAGGTGTGCTGGACAAAAAGTGGTAAAAGAATGCCATTTCAATGCAGGTTCAAAGCAGAGTCTGAGCTGCACAATATGCACCCTCCTTTCCAAAGCCTGTCTGTCTGTCCGTCTGTATTTGCTGGCCACAAAAATGACAGGAAACGCTGAAAATGGCACGATAGTGATAGATTATCTTTAAGATTGTCACCTAAAATATCGCATGATCAGAAATTTCCGATCAGCCTAAAAATCGTGCCGATTTCAACTTTGTCGATTATAATCGCTCATCTCTAACTTCAACTCATCTCGCAAATAAAAAGACCTCACATGGCTCCATTGACAGAAAAATAAAAAAAGTTATGACATAACACTGTGACATAAAAACATGATTTTTGTGTTTTTTAGTGTTAATTATGATTTAAAATGTGAGAAGGGATCAGCTTGTAATAAAAAACAAAAAACTGCAGTTTGTGAACATCCTGGAAAACAATTTCCAAAAGTTGCCAAATATGGGAATAAGCTACCAACAGATTCCTCTATTGGCATCTTACCTTCCATGAGATCAAAAGCTTGGGCATGTTGAAGTCTTACATGCCCGATACTTCACTTACCAGACATCTAGGGAAGAGTTGAAACACCATCATACAAACTAGAGGGTCACATCAGCATTGTGGCTGCCCTTAAAGAGCCATTGGAAGGCTTTAAAGGGCAGCTAGGGTGCCCAGGTAGGTCTGTGCCACCACCCCTTACTGAAAAGAGCGATGTGGAAGTGCGCGATGGAGCTCCAAATCCAAGATGGCAACTGCTTTCTATTCTGGTGCTGGCACCTCTGTCAAATGCTTGCTATGTCTTCCTGCATCCAGAGCTTGTCCATCCCTGCTTTCTGTGTATTAGATACTTAGCCATCTAGCAGAGGAACAGTGATTCCCTCAAATAAAGTCCCTTGCAATAAATTGCCTTCCAGGTAGGAGATCTGGGATATCTTAACAAATTAGGGTATTGGGCCAGGCCAAAGGCTAACTGGGTCCCAAAAGCCATGAGGTCTAGGGAACTAGATTACCTCATGAAATGTAGGAATCCAAAGTCCTGCTTATCTCAGCTGAGACTTCCTTCTTTAACTGCAATCTTCCTCTCTTTCTATTCTTCTCCCATGCGGCCAGGGAGTAAGTAGTTGAAGGGGTGTTGCAGAACTGATCAATGCTCGTTCATCCATCAAGGTATGAGTAAAAATAGAAGAGAAGACTCATACTTACCTCTGGGATGCTTCTGTTCACTCCCGACTTCCAGTGCATTCATCCTGGGCTGAAGCAGTGAACCTTCAGCGTTCCTGTGACAGCTCCAGCCAAATACAGGCCACAGTGGTCACTTGCTGGTGATGTTGTGACCTATGATTGGCTATACCTGTCACATGAATGATGGACATTCACTTCTTACTTCCCAGTTGAATGGACCCATAGTCGGGAGTGAACAGGACCGTCCAGGTGGTAAGTATGAGCCTTCTTTTCTATTTTTACTTATACCCCAATGGATGAACGAGCATTAATCAGTCCAGGAACACCCCTTTAAAGCTGCTCCTTGAGGCCAGGGGCAGCATAGCCTTTGTCAGGGTGGCATGATGGATTGCACCTCTGACTAGCTGATTAGTCAGATCATGGTAACCTAGATTGGCAGGTGGATGAAACCAGTGGAAAGACTGAGAACACTAAATTTGTCTGTCTTATATAACCTTTTACTCTTTCCCCTCCAGTCTGGTTGCTATGGAAACTCCCGCCACTAGTGCTTGAATGACTGTGATTGATCCACATATCTACAAAGCAGCATGACTATACACTTTTCTCAGACACGTGCACAAGCTACTAACACAGGGGTGAAATAGAGGTCAATAGATATTTTACATAAAACATGTAGTGCAATTACAACATATTTTAGTGCAATTATTAATAAAAATTATTAAACACTTGTAACTCTTTGTAGTATATTGTACCACCAACTCCAGCACACTACAGGTTCAGCTTACCTTATTCTTCTGTAGATGGGTACCTTCATAACACTGGATTAAATTATAATAGTAGTTTGATTAGTACTATTTTTTTACACAACTGTTAGGAATTTCCTGGTTTAGAAAACACCTTGTCAAATACCTTTCTAATAGAGGGCTAGGTATTATTTGGTTTATCACTTCTCTGGCTCTTGAGGATAAATGACCTATACGGGCATTTACGGATTATTCCCATCTCCCGAGTGAGAACAAGCTGGCCACAAAAAAAAAACGAAAGGTGGCCACGCTTCCATGACTCTCTCTGTTCTCTTGTATGGCAGTTCCAGACATAACCAAGCATTCTTGGCTTTGGTTGGAACTCTAATAGAAATGAATGGAGAGCGCCATTAATGGGAATCCACCTTTCCATTCTCTGTAGCTGGCTTGTTCCCATTTAGGACATTGGAATAACCCTTTCAATGGACAACCCATTGAGTTCAATGCTTTGTTTTCTATCTGGTGACGGCCATTGTGAACAAAACCTATTAGAACATTCTGAGTTACTAGAAAAGTGTCATTTAATCAATCCATTGTCCGTTACAATTACATGTAGCAAACAATTTCTACAAAAAGCAGCTTTGTGGAAGGCTTTAAGAATTGCATGAACAGCCCACTGACTTCAATGAGACTGTGCAGTTCTTGCTGTAATCTTCCATGTCGGTTTTTGCAGGGAAATTGAATACTTGCTGCCAGACTAGAACTGATTGGCGCTGGTCTTAGCAGTGGGAAACCATATAAACACTGTCCGGGAACTCTTGTGGATAAATGGAATTGTCCAAAGTGAATGACCCCTGCCCTCTTAGATCGGCTGCTTGCAAGGGTAACAATCAACCAATCATTGCAGCAGGTTTAATATGAAGGGGCTTGTGTCTGAGGAGGTAACCCTATTAACAATAAATTTACAGTTTGCATTAAAGAAGACAATAAAATACAAATAGCAACCAAAGAAATAATTCACAGACAATCATGTGCTTTAAATAAACAGTACAGTAGATAAACAGTAATAAAATGTACATTGTGACTAAACCCACAGTAATGATCTATTGTAAACCAGCAAAATGCCCGCGGGGACAGAATCAGGACATCCCTGTTATAGTTACACATACATCACATCCACAAATTTCATTTCTTACTCTGCCAGGAATCCTGAAAGTGCCAGTAGTCACAGGAATAACATTCATTAGGGAGTCATAAATACTGGAAGTAATAGCATTAACCATAACAGTGCCAGGAATGTCAAAGGAACTGATGAATAAGTGCATCATACAATACTCAGACAGTCTACATTTACCAATACACTACTGATACTCATAGCTTACCCCAGGCTGTGCTTCCTGGAGATCAGATCATGTGAGATATACAAGTAACTGGGACATTTCCAACACCTGACACACACCCTTCAACTTCTCTTACATTTCTTAACATTTAAAAAAAATGTACACTCCACACCTTCATCCAGACCATGTTATCAAAAGGTCCTGTAAACCAGTCTTCAAACACCTTAATTGTTGTAGACCTATATGACTACTGAGGTAAGTAAGAATAGAAAAACAGCCAGTACTGTGCAAAGGTTTTATGCAGGGTGATATAAATGCTGCCAAGTAAGAATTCTTTAACCATTTACTGACATTGGACGTATGTGATCCCGCTACATAGCCGCGCAAGTGTTAGCTGCTCATTGGCCGGTTAAAGTGCAGAATGGTGCTGGTGCCACCCCATGCTGTTTGACCCCTTAGACGCCACAGCAAATATTGCCACGGCAAATATGACCACAGCATCTAAATCAATGATGCTCGGTTCCATCACCGGCGTGTTTTCGATTTTGCTGCTTCCAGCCCAAGGCAGGAAGTAGCAAAACCACCATTTTTGTACACCCTAATGCATTGTATTACAATAAAAAAGAAATATTGCTAGCTCATAAAATAAATGTCATTTTGGGGGTCGTCGTCTTATTCTTTGGAGAAGTATAGGATAACAAAAAACTAAAGGGGTTAAATAAACAATATGACAGGGGTTTTTTTTTTTCCCAGCCTTAAAATCTAAAGGCTTTATTTGGATGCTGGCTTTTTAATAAGCCTTTCAGTTTTTAAGGGGGGACCCTTCGTTTATTGCTGATTACCCCTTAAAATTTTTTCTTATATACAATGCTTAGGCCGGGGGGTCAAATGGGGCCTTCCAGCTGTTGGAAAACACAACTCCCCTCATGCCCCTGTTATTGATTATCAAAAACAGGTGGGAGTTGTTGTTTTCCAACAGCTGGGGGGCCGCAGTTTGAACCCTTGAATTAGGCTGTAAAAAATTTTTGTGCCCTTTGGTGTAGTACCCTAGGGGGACTCAAAGTTAAAGTAAAGAAAAAGTTTTAAAGTGTAAAAAAAATTTAAAAGTATTCAAAGTTCAAATCACCCCCCTTTTGCCATTTTAAAAATTAAAAAAATAAAATAAAAAAGTTACATATATTTGGTATTGCCGCATTCCAAAAAAGTTGATCAAATTTAAAATAAACGTCATTTTCCATCCCGAAACCATAGGAGAAAAAAAATTGCACCAAAATTGCAGGTGTTTTTGGTTTATTTCACGTCCCCCTAAAAATTTTTAATAAATGTAATCATAAAAATGCTGTATTCCCAAAAATGGGAGGGGAAAAAAAAGTACACTTCAGCCCGCAAAAAATGCACCTCCCCCTCATTTTCCGTAGGGGTTTTACAAAAAAGTTATTGGTCACAGAAAATGGCACCGCCGTGCAAATTTCAAAAAAAAGAAAATGTTTGGAATTTTTTTACAGTATCAAAAAATAACATAAACTGTACATGTTTGGTAATGCCAGATTTGTATCAACCTTTAGAAAAAACACATAACTA
>JAODAL010048241.1:0-29186 GCA_025379985.1 Phyllomedusa bahiana | reverse complement strand
GCTATCCCAGTCCATCAAGCTAAATCTTCTTTGGGGAAAACCCAGTCACATTAACTAGGTTTTTTAAACAAGAATACCCCAGTCCACAGAGCTAAGTCTTAATAATGAATAGCCCCATCACATCAAAAGTGAAGTCTTACATCTTTTAAATATCCAGTCCATCAAAAGCTAAGTCTTAATTTTTTTTAAACTCCAGTACATCTAAGCTAGTTTTTAAACATCATTTTATGCTCAGTACATTAAAGCTGAAGTTTTACATCATGAATACTCCATCACACAATTAAAGTCTTACATCATGCTTTTTCCCCAGAAAACCCAAGCTGGGGGTTTTATTCTTTCTTTTCCAGTCACACTAAAGTAAAGTTTTACATCATGAATATGCTCGGGCACACAAAAGTGAAGTCTTCATCATACATATGCCCAGTCACTCTAGAGTGAAGTCTTACATCATGACTTTATGCTCCAGTCACAGCAAAAAGCTGAAGTTTTAAACACCCATTTTCTTATGCTCCAGTCAATCAAAAGCTAAAAGTCTTACATCATGACATATGCTCCAGTCACAGCTAAAGCTGAAGTCTTACATAATGTCTTATACTTCAGTCACATCCAGAGCTCAGGTCTTACATCATGTCTTATACTCCAGTCACATCTAAAGCTGATGTCTTACATCATGACACATGCTCCAGTCACATCTAGAGCTGAAGTCTTACATCATGTCTTATACTCCAGTCACATCTAGAGCTCAGGTCTTACATCATGACATATGCTCCAGTCACATCAAAAGCTGAAGTCTTACAAAAAGACAAAATCTCCAGTCACATCTAAAGCTGACGTCGTACATCATGTCTTTTACTCCAGTCACATCGAGAGCTGAAGTCTTACATCATGACATATGCTCCAGTCAAATCCAGAGCTGAAGTCTTACATCATGACATATGCTCCAGTCACATCCAGAGCTGAAGTCTTACATAACGTCTTATACTCCAGTCACATCCAGAGCTGAAGTCTTACATCATATCTTATACTCCAGTCACATCCAGAGCTCAGCTCTTATACCATTACTTATACTCCAGTAACATCTAAAGCTCAGGTCTTACATCATGACATATGCTCCAGTCACATCTAAAGCTGAAGTCTTACATCATGACATATGCTCCAGTCACAGCTAAAGCTGAAGTCAATCATCATGACATATGCTCAAGTCACATCCAGAGCTTAGGTCTTACATCATCTCTTATACTCCAGGCACATCTAAAGCTGAAGTCTTACATCATGACATATGCTCGGGTCACAGCTAAAGCTGAAGTCTTACATCATGACATATGCTCCAATCACATCCAGAGCTGAAGTCTTACATCATGACATATGCTCCAGGCACATCCAGAGCTGAAGTCTTACATCATGACATATGCTCCAGTCACATCCAGAGCTGAAGTCTTACATCATGACATATGCTCCAGTCACATCTAAAGCTGAAGTCTTACATCATGACATTTGCTCCAGTCACATCTAAAGCTGAAGTCTTACAGCATGTCTTATGCTCCAGGCACATCTAAAGCTGAAATCTTACATCATGACATATGCTCCAGTCACAGCTAAAGCTGAAGTCTTACATCATGACATATGCTTCAGTAACATCCAGAGCTCAGGTCTTACATCATGTCTTATACTCCACTCGCATCTAAAGCTGAAGTCTTACATCATGTTTTATACTCCAGTCACATCTAGAGCTGAAGTCTTACATCATGTCTTATACTCCAGTCACAGCTAAAGCTGAAGTCTTACGTCTTGTCTTATACTCCAGTCACAGCTAAAGCTGAAGTCTTGCATCTTGTCTTATACTCCAGTCACAGCTAAAGCTGAAGTCTTACAACATTGCTTATACACCAGTCACATCTAGAGCTCAGATCTTACATCATGACATATGCTCCAGTCACATCTAAAGCTGAAGTCTTACATCATGACATATGCTCCAGTCACATCTAAAGCTGAAGTCTTACATCATGACATATGCTCCAGTCACATCTAAAGCTGAAGTCTTACATCATGACATATGCTCGGGTCACATCTTTAGCTGAAGTCTTACATCATGACATATGCTCCAGTCACATCTAAAGCTGAAGTCTTACATCATGACATATGCTCCAGTCACATCTAAAGCTGAAGTCTTACATCATGTCTTTTACTCCAGTCACATCTAAAGCTGAAGTCTTACATCATGTCTTATACTCCAGTCACATCTAGAGCTCAGGTCTTACATCATGTCTTATTCTCCAGTCACATCTAAAGCTGATGTCTTACATCATTTCTTATACTCCAGTCACATCTAAAGCTGAAGTCTTACATCATGACATATGCTCCAGTCACATCTAAAGCTGAAGTCTTACATCATGACATATGCTCCAGTCACATCTGAAGCTGAAGTCTTACATCATGACATATGCTCCAGTCACAGCTAAAGCTGAAGTCAATCATCATGACATATGCTTCAGTAACATCCAGAGCTCAGGTCGTACATCATGTCTTATACTCCACTCGCATCTAAAGCTGAAGTCTTACATCATGTCTTATACTCCAGTCACATCTAAAGCTGAAGTCTTACATCATCTTATACTCGAGTCACATCTAGAGCTGAAGTCTTACATCATGTCTTATACTCCAGTCACAGCTAAAGCTGAAGTCTTACATCTTGTCTTATACTACAGTCACAGCTATATATGATGTCTTTCATCTTGTCTTATACTCGAGTCACATCTAAAGCTGAAGTCTTACATCATGTCTTATACTCCAGTCACATCTAGAGCTCAGGTCTTACATCATGACAAATGCTCCAGTCACATCTAAAGCTGAAGTCTTACATCATGACATATGCTCCAGTCACAGTTAAAGCTGAAGTCTTACATCATGTATTATACTCCAATCATAGCTAAAGCTGAAGTCTTACATCATGACATTTGCTCCAGTCACATCTAAATCTGAAGTCTTACATCATGAATTATGCTCGTGTCACATCTAAAGCTGAGGTCTTACATCATTAAATATGCTCCAGTCACATCCAGAGCTGAAGTCTTACATCATGACATAAGCTCCAGGCACATCCAGAGCTGAAGTCTTACATCATGACATATGCTCCAGTCACATCTAAAGCTGAAGTCTTACATCATGTCTTATGCTCCAGTCACATCTAAAGCTGAAGTCTTACATCATGACATATGCTCCAGTCACAGCTAAAGCTGAAGTCTTACATCATGACATATGCTTCAGTAACATCCAGAGCTCAGGTCGTACATCATGTCTTATACTCCACTCGCATCTAAAGCTGAAGTCTTACATCATGTCTTATACTCCAGTCCCATCTAAAGCTGAAGTCTTACATCATGTCTTATACTCCAGTCACATCTAGAGCTGAAGTCTTACATCACGTCTTATACTCCAGTCACATCAAGAGCTGAAGTCTTACATCATGTCTTATACTCCAGTCACATCTAAAGCTGAAGTCTTACGTCTTGTCTTATACTCCAGTCACAGCTAAAGCTGAAGTCTTGCATCTTGTCTTATACTCCATTCACAGCTAAAGCTGAAGTCTTACATCATGTCTTATACTCCAGTCACATCTAGAGCTCAGGTCTTACATCATGACAAATGCTCCAGTCACATCTAAAGCTGAAGTCTTACATCATGACATATGCTCCAGTCACAGCTAAAGCTGAAGTCTTACATCATGTATTATACTCCAATCATAGCTAAAGCTGATGTCTTACATCATGACATATGCTCCAGTCACATCCAGAGCTTAGGTCTTACATCATGTTTTATACTCCAGTCACATCTAAAGCGGAAGTCTTACATCATGACATATGCTCCAGTCACAGCTAAAGCTGAAGTCAATCATCATGACATATGCTCCAGTCACAGCTAAAGCTGAAGTCTTACATAATGTCTTCTACTTCAGTCACATCCAGAGCTCAGGTCTTACATCATGTCTTATACTCCACTCGCATCTAAAGCTGAAGTCTTACATCATGTCTTATACTGCAGTCACAGCTAAAGCTGAAGTCTTACATCATGTCTTATACTCCAGTCACAGCTAAAGCTGAAGTCTTACATCTTGTCTTATACTCCGTTCACAGCTAATGCTGAAGTCTTACATCATGTCTTATACACCAGTCACATCTAGAGCTCAGATCTTACATCATGACATATTCTCCAGTCACAGCTAGTGCTGAAGTCTTACATCATGACATATGCTCCAGTCACATCTAAAGCTGAAGTCTTACATCATGACATATGCTCCAGTCACATCTAAAGCTGAAGTCTTACATCATGACATATGCTCCAGTCACATCTAAAGCTGAAGTCTTACATCATGACATATGCTCCAGTCACAGCTTTAGCTGAAGTCTTACATCATGACATATGCTCCAGTCACAGCTAAAGCTGAAGTCTTACATCATGTCTTATACTGCAGTCACAGCTAAAGCTGAAGTCTTACATCTTTTCTTATACTCCAGTCACAGCTAAAGATGAAGTCTTACATCATGTCTTATACTCCAGTCACAGCTAAAGCTGAAGTCTTACATCATGACATATGCTCCAGTCACATCTAAAGCTGAAGTCTTACATCATGTCTTATACTCCAGTCACATCTAGAGCTGAAGTCTTACATCATGTCTTATACTCCAGTCACATCTAGAGCTGAAGTCTTACATCATGACATATGCTCCAGTCACATCAAGAGCTGAAGTCTTACATAATGTCTTATACTCTAGTCACATCTAAAGCTGAAGTCTTACATCATGTCTTATACTCCAGTCACATCTAGAGCTGAAGTCTTACATCATGTCTTATAATCCAGTCACAGCTAGAGCTGAAGTCTTACATAATGACATATGCTCCAGTCACATCTAAAGCTGAAGTCTTACATCATGACATATGCTCCAGTCACAGCTAAAGCTGAAGTCTTTCATCATGACATATGCTCCAGTCACAGCTAAAGCTGAAGTCTTACATAATGTCTTCTACTCCAGTCGCATCCAGAGCTCAGGTCTTACATCATGTCTTATACTCCACTCGCATCTAAAGCTGAAGTCTTACATCATGTCTTATACTCCATTCACAGCTAAAGCTGAAGTCTTACATCTTGTCTTATACTCCATTCACAGCTAAAGCTGAAGTCTTACATCATGTCTTATACTCCAGTCACATCTAGAGCTCAGGTCTTACATCATGACATATGCTCCAGTCACATCTAAAGCTGAAATCTTACATCATGACATATGCTCGGGTCACATCTAAAGCTGAGGTCTTACATCATGACATATGCTCCAGTCACATCCAGAGCTGAAGTCTTACATCATGACATATGCTCCAGTCACATCTAAAGCTGAAGTCTTACATCATGACATATGCTCCAGTCACATCCAGAGCTGAAGTCTTACATCATGACATATGCTCCAGTCACATCTAAAGCTGAAGTCTTACATCATGTCTTTTACTCCAGTCACATCTAAAGCTGAAGTCTCACATCATGTCTTATGCTCCAGTCACATCTAAAGCTGAAGTCTTACATCATGACATATGCTCCAGTCACATCCAGAGCTCAGGTCTTACATCATGTCTTATACTCCAGTCACATCTAGAGCTCAGGTCTTACATCATCTCTTATACTCCAGTCACATCTAAAGTGGAAGTCTAACATCATGACATATGCTCCAGTCCATGTCTTATACTCCAGTCACATCTAAAGCGGAAGTCTTACATCATGACATATGCTCGGGTCACATCTAAAGCTGAGGTCTTACATCATGACATATGCTCGGGTCACATCTAAAGCTGAGGTCTTACATCATGACATATGCTCCAGTCACATCTAAAGCTGAAGTCTTACATCATGACATATGCTCCAGTCACATCTAAAGCTGAAGTCTTACATCATGACATATGCTCTAGTCACTTCTAGAGCTGAAGTCTTACATCATGACATATGCTCCAGTCACAGCTAAAGCTGAAGTCTTACATAATGTCTTATACTCCAGTCACATCTAAAGCTGAAGTCTTACATCATGACATATGCTCCAGTCACATCTAAAGCTGAAGTCTTACATAATGTCTTTTACTCCAGTCACATCCAGAGCTCAGGTCTACATCATGTCTTATACTCCACTCTCATATTAAGCTGAAGTCTTACATCATGTCTTATACTCCAGTCACATCTAAAGCTGAAGTCTTACATCATGTCTTATAGTCCAGTCACAGCTAAAGCTGAAGTCTTACATCTTGTCTTATACTATATTCACAGCTAAAGCTGAAGTCTTACATCATGTCTTTTACTCCAGTCACATCTAAAGCTGAAGTCTTACATCATGTCTTATACTCCAGTCACATCTAAAGCTGAAGTCTTACATCATGTCTTATACTCCAGTCACATCTAGAGCTGAAGTCTTACATCATGTCTTATACTCCAGTCACAGCTAAAGCTGAAGTCTTACATCTTGTCTTATACTCCAGTCACAGCCACAGCTCACGACTTACATCATGTCTTATACTCCAGTCACAGCTAAAGCTGAAGTCTTACATCATGTCTTATACTCCAGTCACAGCTAAAGCTGAAGTCTTATATCATGTCTTATACTTCAGTCACATCCAGAGCTCAGGTCTTACATCATGTCTTATACTCCACTCGCATCTAAAGCTGAAGTCTTACATCATGTCTTTTACTCCAGTCACATCTAGAGCTGAAGTCTTACATCATGTCTTATACTCCAGTCACATCTAAAGCTGAAGTCTTACATCATGTCTTATACTCCAGTCACATCTAGAGCTGAAGTCTTACATCATGTCTTATACTCCAGTCACATCTAAAGCTGAAGTCTTACATCATTTCTTATACTCCAGTCACATCTAAAGCTGAAGTCTTACATCATGACATATGCTCCAGTCACATCTAAAGCTGAAGTCTTACATCATGTCTTTTACTCCAGTCACATCCAGAGCTCAGGTCTTACATCATGTCTTATACTCCAGTCACATCTAAAGCTGAAGTCTTACATCATGTCTTATACTCTATTCACATCTAAAGCTGAACTTTTACATCATGTCTTATAGTCCAGACATCTAGAGCAAAGTCTTACACTGTTTATATCCAGTCACAGCAAACTGAAGTTTTTCGCTTGTCTTATACTTGAATAAATATAGGACCAAAATTAAGATTCCAAATAACCATTCACAGGAAGAGACTGATTGGGGATCTTCTCCTATCTCCCCATCAATATTCACACAACAAATAGACACCTCAGTCCATTATGAAAACATTATTCTGATGTTACTTTTTCCTTAAATTTCATTGCCCGAAACATTTGGGCAAAAAATATAAAAAATTTAAACGAGGGAAAAATAGATGAAACCGGGGGCCGTTCCTAGCGCTCTCGCAATCTTTTTGAATAAATCTAGTAAGTGCACCGCGGGAGTTATCTTTCTGTTAAACCACAAGAGCCGGGTAAACCCCCACCGTGACGTTTCGGGGGTAACCCTCCTCCTCAACAGCTTTATCAGGAAGCCCCTCCGTGGACCTATAGAGGCATCACGCCAATACCTATACAAATTTTCACTATCCATTGCCAAAAATCATCTAAAGCCAAAACCTACCCTAAAATAAAGCAAATCTACAAAGGATATAGAAAAGTCGAAATTGAGAAAATATTTAACCCCTTAGGGGTAAAGGAAACTAAATTTTTAAATCCAAAATGCCTCTGTGAAACGGCGGGGGGCGTAACATATGCGGCCTTTCAGAAAGCTTTTTTAGCACGCACCCCGCGCAATTAGGGGCCCGCTACCGAGGTCTCACCATGTTTGTTTCTTATCCCACAAGGGGACCAATTTTTGTACTACAAATTTTTTTGCTGACCTTGTTTTATTTATGGGGTCCCTAACCGGAGACCTCCTGGCCCACTACATTTTGCCGCAAAAGGGGATTTCAAGGGATAAATCACATTTGACCCCTTCTTTTTGGGGGTCAATATCAGAGTGAAACAGGCATTAAACCCAATGTCACCTTTTTTTAAAAACAAACATAGGGGGCTTCCACAAAAGAGACCATTTTTTATATGCGGTTACAATCAAAGTTGAATAAATTTGAGCGTGACACACGGGACTATTGTCTGTATTGATTGTAACCGCGTATATACATGGCATGAAGACCGAGCACGTAACAGTAGATTCGGGAGATCTGCGAAAGAGTAATGCTATATCCCACCCCCCTTTTTTCCCCTTTTCAGAGGAGTCTGTAGCAAGTTCAGATGAAAGAATGAAATTACGTTCTAATACAAAAATCTTAAGAGAAGAATGTGCCTTTTTTAGAAGGACCCAATACAATGGAACTTGCATTGAACATATCCTATAGAGCAGCGGTCCCCAACCTTTTTCTTACCGGGGACCGGTTTGATGCACGACAATTTTTCCATGGCCCAGTGGGGGCGGGGTTATTAGGGGCGGGGTTATGGAGGGGTTGGATGTTTAGAATCACACACAAAAAAACCCCCCAATAAATGTATACTGTTCATTTAGGGATAAGTAATGGGGTAACTAGTGATTTTTTAAACTGGTGACTGATTGTCAGCTCTGTGGTCAGCATATACAAATAAATATACATATTAATCCAGCTGAGTACTTATGAGAGTGATATGCCCCCCTGTAGTGATAAATAATCCAATAGCTGCCGCCAGTAGGATAATTTTACATAGCTGCCCCGAGTACGTGATAATAGATACATAGCTGCCCCCACAATTGAAAATAATACATAGCTTGTCCCAGTATGACTAATAATACACAGCTGCCCCCATTATTGTAAAAAAAATACACAGCACCCCCAGAAATGATAATAATACATAGCAGCCCTGTAGTGATAATAATACACAGCTCGCCCCACTAGTGATAATAATAACACAAGCTGCCCCCACTAAGGGATAATAATACACAGCTGCCCCTGTATGATAATAATAACATACTGAGCTGCCCCTGTATGATAATAATACACAGCTGCCCCCAGAAGTGATAAATAATACACAGCTGCCCCAGTAGTGCTAATAATACATCGCTGCCCCAGTACTGATAATAATACACAGCTGCCCCTGTATCTGATAATAATACATACTGCCCCTGTATGATATAATACATAGCTGCCCCATATGATAATAATCCATAGCTGCCCCAGTAGTGATAATAATACATATAGCTGCCCCCAGTAGGGATAATAATACATAGCTGCCCCCAGTATGATAAAATACATAGCTGCCCCCTGTAGTTAAAAGATACACAGCTGGCCCCAGTATGATAATAATTACATACTGCCCCTGTAGGAAAATAATACATAGATAGCAGGCACCCTGTATGTAATAATACATAGCTGCCCCTCAGTAGTGAAATAATACACAGCGCCCCTGTAGGAATACAAAATATATAGCTGCCCCCAGTAGTGATAATAATACACAGCTGCCCCTGTAGTGATAATAATATATAGCTGCCCCCAGTAGTGATAACAATACACAGCTGCCCCTGTAGTGATAATAATACACAGCTGCCCCCAGTAGTGATAATAATACATAGCTGCCCCCAGTAGTGATAATAATACATAGCTGCCCCCAGTAGTGATAATAATACATAGCTGCCCCCAGTAGTGATAATAATACACAGCTGCCCCTGTAGTGATAATAATACACAGCTGCCCCCAGTAGTGATAATAATAGACAGCTGCCCCTGTAGTGATAATAATACACAGCTGGCCCCAGTAAGTATAATAATACATAGCTGCCCTCATTAGGATACATAATACATAGCTGCCCCCATTAGTGATAATAATACATAGCTGCACCCCTGTAGTGATAATAATACATAGCTCTCGCCAGTTGTGATAATTAAACATAGCTGCCCCTGAAGTTATAAAAAACAAAGCTGCCCCCGGATTGTGATAATAATCCATAGCTGCCCCCCAGTAAAGTGAGAATAATCCATAGCCTGCCCCAGTAGTGATAAAATTCCATCTCCTGCCCCCAGTAGTGAGAATAATCCATAGCTGGCCCAGTAGTGAGAAAAATCCATAGCTCTCCTGTATGATAATAATACATAGCGGCCTGCCCCAGAAAGTGATAATAATACACATCTTCCCCTGATAGTGATAATAATACATAGCTGGCCGCATTACTTAAGAATAATCCGAAAGCTGCCCCTGTAGTGATAATAATCCATAGCTGCCCCCTGTAGTGATAATAATACATACATCCCAGTACTGGTAATAATCCATAGCTGCCCCCAGTAGTGATAATAATACATAGCTGCCCCCAGTACTGGTAATAATCCATAGCTGCCCCCAGAAGTGATAAAAATACAAAGCTGCCCCCACTAGTGATAACTAATACACAGCTGCCCCTTGTTAGTGATACTAATCCTAGCTGCCCCTGTAGTTGGATAATAAAAACACAGCTGCCCCCCAGTCATGAGAATAATCCATAGCTGCTGCCCCAGTATGATAATATCTCCATAGCTCCCCTGTAATGAAAATAATAAACACTGCCCCCAGCAGTGAGAATAATACATCGCTGCCCCTGTAGTGATAATAATCCATAGCTGCCCCTGTATTGATACTCATCCATAGCTGCCCCCAGTAGTGATAATAAGCCATAGCTGCCCCTGTAGTGATATTAAGACATAGCTGCCCCCAGTAGTGATAATAATACATAGCTGCCCCTGTAGTGATAATTATACAAAGCTTGCCCCACACAACTTGATAAATAATACATGAGCTGCACCTGTAGTGATAATAATACACAGCTCCCTCTATGATAATAAATACACTGCAGCCCTGTAGTGATAAAAATACATAGCTGCCCCACTAGTTATAAATAATACACCAGCTGCCCCACTAGTGAATAATTATACATAGCTGCCCCCAGTAGTGCAAAATAAAAATAATAGCTCCCCTGTAGTAGAGAAATAATACACAAGCTGCCCCAGTAAGTGATAATAATACAAAGAGCTGCCCCTGACGTTATCAAAAACATGAGCTGCCCCCAGGTAGTCGATAAAAATCCATAGCTGCCCGCATAGTGAAAAAAATAAAAAGCTGCCCCCAGTAGTTGATAATAATACATAGCTCCCCCCAGTAGTGATAATAATACATAGCTTCCCCTGTAGTTGATTAAGGATACACAGCTGCCCCTGTAGTGATAAAAATAATAGCTCCCAGTATGAAAAGAAATACATAGCAGCCCCAGTAGTGATAATAAAACATAGCAGCCATATTGATAAATAAGACATAGCTCCCCCATAGTTGTAATAATACATAGCTGCCCTGTAGTGAAAATAATACACAGCTGCCCCAGTAGTGAAAAAAATACATACTGCCCCCTGTAGTTATAAAATACATATATAGCAGCACCTGTAGTGATAATAATACATCGCTGCCCCCACTAGTGATAATAATACATAGCTGTCCCCTGTAGTGATAATAAATATAGCTGCCCCCAGTAGTGATAATAATACACAGCTGCCCCTGTAGTGATAATAATAAATAGCTGACCCAGTAGTGATAATAATACATAGATGACCCTGTAGTGATAATAATACACAGCTGCCCCCCAGTAGTGATAATAATACCTACTGCCCCCAGTAGTGATAATAATACACGCAGCCCCCAGTAGTGTGATAAAAATACATAGCTGCCCCCATAGTGATAATAATTACACAGCTGCCCCTGTATTGATTATAATACACACTGCCCCCAGAAGTGATAATAAATAACAGCAGCCCCTTTAGTGATAATAATACACCGCTGCCCCTGTAAGTGATAATAATACATAGCTGACCCCCTATTAGTGATAAGTAATACATTAGCTGCCCCCTATTAGTGATAAATAATACAAATAGCTCCCCAGGTTCAGTGATAATATAAACATAGCTGCCGCCCCAGTAGTGGAATAATACATAGCTGCCCTGTAGTGATAATAATTCCATAAGCTGCGCCCAGTACGTGATAATAATACATATCTGCCCCCAGAGTGATAATATATCACCTCTTGCCCCAGTAGTGATAATAATTCATAAGCTGCCCCCATAGTAAAAAATAATCCCATAACGCCCCCAGTAGTGATAATAATCCATAGCTGCCCCTGTAGTGATAATAATACACAGCTGCCCCCAGTAGTGATAATAATACACAGCTGCCCCTGTAGTGATAATAATACACAGCTGCCCCTGTAGTGATAATAATACAACAGCAGCCCCAGATGATAATAATACACAGCTGCCCCTTGTATGATAATGGATACAACCAGCTGCCCCTGTAGTGAAAAAAACCACAGCTGCGCCTTATGATAATAATACATAGCTGCCCCTGTATGATAATAATACATAGTCTGCCCCAGTAAGTGGAAATAATACATAGCGCCCCCAGTATTTGTATAATAATACATAGCTGCCCCCAGTAGTGATAATAATACACAGCTGCCCCCAGTAGTGATAATAATACATAGCTGCCCCCAGTAGTGATAATAATACATAGCTGCCCCTGTAGTGATAATAATACACAGCTGCCCCCAGTAGTGATAATAATACACAGCTGCCCCTGTAGTGATAATAATACACAGCTGCCCCTGTAGTGATAATAATACATAGCTGCCCCCATTAGTGATAATACTACATAGCTGCCCCCATTAGTGAAGAATACTACATACTGTCCCCTTAGTTGATAAAATACAAAGCTGCCCCGCCAGTAGTGTTAATAATACAGTAGCAGCCCCTGTAGTGATAATAAAACCAAACATGCCCCAGTAGTGATAAAAAACATAGCTGCCCCCAGTAGTGATAATAATACACAGCTGCCCCTGTAGTGATAATAATACATAGCAGCCCCCAGTATGATAATAATCCAATAGCTGCCCCCAGTATGATACATAATCCATAGCTGCCCCTAGTAGTGATAAATAATACACAGTCAGCCCCCATTAAGTGAAAATAATACACAGCCTGCCCCCCTGTAGTGATAATAATACACAAGCTCCCCTGTATTGATAATAATTCACGAGCTCCCCTGTAGTGTATAAATGATACCACAGCTGCCCCTGGTAGTGATAATAATACACAGGCTTCCCCTGTATGATAAAATACATAGCTGCCCCAGTAGTGATAATAATACATAGCTGCCCCAGTAGTGGTAAAAATACATAGCTGCCCCCAGTGTGATAAATACACAGCTGCCCCCAGAAGTGATAATAATACATAGCTGCCCCCAGAATAGAAAATAAACATAGCTGCCCCCCGTAGTGATTATAATACAAAGCAGCCCCAGTACTGATAATAAACCATAGCTGCCCCCCAGTAATAAAATAATACATCACAGCCCCCAGTAATTAAAAAGTACATAGCTGCCCCCAGTAAATTAATAATACATAGCTGTCCTCCTAATTAATAATACAAAGCTGCCCCCATAATTTAGAATCGCATAGCTGTCCTCATAATTAATAATACAAATCTGCCCCAGAATTAAAAATACAATAGCTGCCCCCAGTAATTAATAATACATAGCTGCCCCCAGTAATTAATAATACATAGCTGCCCCCAGTAATTAATAATACATAGCTGTCCCCCAGTAATTAATAATACATAGCTGTCCTCAGTAATTAATAATACATAGCTGTCCCCAGTAATTAATAATACATAGCTGTCCTCAGTAATTAATAATACATAGCTGTCCTCAGTAATTAATAATACATAGCTGCCCCCAGTAATTAATAATACATAGCTGTCCCCAGTAATTAATAATACATAGCTGCCCCCAGTAATTAAGAATACATAGCTGTCCTCAGTAATTAATAATACATAGCTGCCCCTAGTAATTATTAATACATAAGCTGTCCTCATAATTTAATAATACATAGCTGCCCCCAGTAATTAATAATACATAGCTGCCCCCAGTAATTAATAATACATAGCTGTCCTCAGTAATTAATAATACATAGCTGCCCCCAGTAATTAATAATACATAGCTGTCCCCAGTAATTAATAATACATAGCTGCCCCCAGTAATTAATAATACATAGCTGCCCCCAGTAATTAATAATACTATCTCCCCCAGTAATTAAAAAATACAATACTTCCCCAGTAAATAAGAATACATAGCTGTCCTCAGTAATAAATAATACATACTAGCCCCCCGTAATTAATAATACATAGCTGTCCCCATAATTAAATAAATACATAGCTGCCCCAGAAAATTAAGAATACATAGCTGTCCCCAGGAATTGAGAATACATAGCTGTCCGCCAGTAATACAATAATACAAAGCCTGCC
This sequence comes from Phyllomedusa bahiana, assembly GCA_025379985.1. Classification (NCBI taxonomy): domain Eukaryota; kingdom Metazoa; phylum Chordata; class Amphibia; order Anura; family Hylidae; genus Phyllomedusa; species Phyllomedusa bahiana. The sequence goes on along the minus strand of JAODAL010048241.1, from coordinate 14,849 downwards.
CCCAGTAATTAAATAAACATACTGTCCAAGTAAATTAATAATATATAGCTGCCCCCATTAGTGATAATAATACATAGCTGTCCACAGTAATAAATAATACATAGCTGTCCTCAGTAATTAATAATACATAGCTGCCCCATTAGTGAGAATAATACATAGCTGCCCCCATTAATTAATAATACATAGCTGTCCTCAGTAATTAATAATACATAGCTGCCCCCAGTAATTAAGAATACATAGCTGTCCCCAGTAATTAAGAATACATAGCTGTCCCCAGTAATATACTAATACATAATCTTTCCTCAGAAATTAATAAAACATAGCTGTCCTAGTAATTAATAATACATACTGTCACAGTAATTAAAGATTACAAAGCTGTCCCAGTAATTAATAATACATAGCTGTCCCCATTAATTAAGAATACATAGCTGACCATCAGTAATTAATAAAATAAAACATAGCTTGCCCCCCAGTAATTAATAATACATAGCTGTCCTCAGTAATTAATAATACATAGCTGTCCTCAGTAATTAATAATACATAGCTGCCCCCAGTAATTAATAATACATAGCTGCCCCCAGTAATTAAGAATACATAGCTGTCCTCAGTAATTAATAATACATACTGTCCCGACAGTAATTAAGAAAACATAGCTGCCCCCGAGTAATATAATAATACATAGCTGAACCTCAGTAATTAAAAAAACATAGCTGCCCTCAGTAATTAATAATACATAGCTGTCCCCAGTAATTAAGAATACATATCTGCCCCCAGTAATTAAAAGCATACATAGCTGCCCCCCAGTAATTAAGAATACATAGCTGCCCCCAGTAATTAAGAATACATAGCTGTCCTCAGTAATTAATAATACATTATCTGGCCCCCAGTCTATATTCAGAATACATAGCTTGTCCTCATTAATTAAAATACATAGCGTCCCCAGTAATTAATAATACATAGCTGTCCTACAGTAAATTAAATAATACATAGCTTTCCTCAGTAATTAATAATACATAGCTGCCCCCTGTAATTAAAATACATAGCTTTCCCCAGTAATTATAATACAAAGATGACCCCAGTAATTAAGAATACATAGCTGCCCCATTAATTAAGAATACATACTGCCCCCATAATTAAGAATACATAGCTGCCCCAGTAATTAAAATACATAGCTGCCCCAGTAATTAATAAATACATAGCTTCCCCCAGTAAATACTAAACATAGCTGACCCCAGTAATCTAATATTAAAATACAAATCTGTCCTCAGTAATTTTAAGAATCACATACGTAGCTTCCCCCATAAAATAATAATACAAAGCTCCCCATTAATTAAATAATACAATAGCTGACCCCAGTAATCTAAATAATACATAGCAGCCCCCATTAATTAATAAAACATAGCAGTCCACAGTAATTAATAAAACAAAGCAGTCCCCCAAGATTAATAATAACATAGCTGCCCCCAGTATTTATAATACCTACTGTCCCCAGTAATTAAAATACATAGCTGTCCTCAGTAATTAATAATTCAATACGCTGTCCTCAGTAATTAATAATTCAATAGCTGTCCCCAGTTTAATAATTAATACATAGATTGCTGCACCCAGTAAATAAAATATACATAGACTGTCCCAAGTAATTAATAATACAATGCTGTCCCCAGTTATTAATAATACATAGCTGTCCCCAGAAATAATAATACATAGCTGTCCTCAGGTAATAAATAAAACATCGCTGACCTCATTAATTAAGTAAACATACTGTCCCCAGTAATTAATAATACGAATAGCGTTCCACAGTAATTAATAATACCATCTCAGTCCCACTAGTAAAATTATTAATACATAGCTTTCCTCAGTAATAAATAATACCATAGCTGTCCTCAGTAATTAATAATACATAGCTGCCCCCCCCCCCCCAGTAGGCAGCCAGGGCAATTAAAAAATAAATAAAATAAAAGTAATAAGAGGTCACTCACCTTTCCCAGATCCTCGGCCGAGCTGCTCCTCCGCGGCAGCCGACAGCAGCGAGCGGCGCGGGGGGTGTGACGTCACTGCTCACCACACTCCCTGCGCCGCTGATCTGTAGATGCGGAGCTCAGCGAGCGCCGCATCTATAATGATAGAGAAAGCAGGGCGGTAATGCATCACTCCTGCTTTCTCTACGATGCAGCCGCACGATGTGTGCAGCTGCTAGTCTGCGCGGCCGGATTACAGCGGCCGCGCACACCCGATGCCGCCCGCCCGGACTGAAGTCACCGGGCGGCCGGCATCATGTTAGCCCGGGGCCGCGGACCGGCAGGGGATACGCTACGGCCCGGTGCCGGTCCGCGGACCGGCGGTTGGGGACCCCTGATCTAGAGGACTAACGCAGGAAGAATGCAATGTCCTCAACAAAGGACGTTGGGCCACATGTATGAAAACAGTTTAGGTCTAAAACTCACTTTTTTGCCCATAGGTTACTATCGACAAAAAAGTGAGTTTTAGACCTAAACAGTTTTCATACATGTGGCCCTTAATTTTGTGCCGAGGCAGCAATCTCAAGCCTTTAATTTTGTGGTTGATTTTTATAAAATGTTTAGAATGATACGCTTAAGAATGTATTTTTCAACAGGGAATGAATATCAAAAGAGTCAGGAGGGAATATTACCACAAAAATTACGCAAGAGTAGCAATTTTGATCCCATTGTTTAATAATTGGAGGTGTTTGACAATTTAGTCAAAAAGGAAGTCTTGAAAAAATGGGATAACAAAAAATGGTGCCTAAAGATAATATGACGTTAGCTGAGAGACAGGCATTAGTTTCCCTAAAAAGAGATAATGTCGTGATAAAAAGAAAGCGGATAAAGGTGGCTCTACAGTCATCATGGATACGATGTTCTATGTGCAGGAAGCTTTTCGTCACTTAGACGATACAGTAGTATATCAGCGACTGAAATCTGATTCAATGAAGGAGTATAAGGAGATGATTGATGATGTGATAAATGAAGCAGTTGAGAGTGGCATTATAACCTCACAAATTAAGGATATGTTAATTAATCCGAATCCCCGTGTTCCAATTTTTTATTTAGTGCCGAAGGTGCATAAATCGGTTGAAGCTCCACCTTGTCGCCGATTGTGTCGGGCATAGGTTCATTATTGGAACCTCTTGCAGCATATGTCGATTCATATCTGCAGATGGAAGTTAAATCGGGTCCTAATTGCTTGAGTGATACTAAGCAGTTCCTAAATAAAATCCAGGATATCGATAATGAACAAGTCACATGGCTCTGCACTATGGATATAAAAAGTTTATTTACTAACATCCCATACATGTAAGGTTGTTTAGCTGCCAGGGAAGCTCTCTCGCCTAATCACAAGTTGTCCAAATCATTGCGTTTTTAATGCGGCTTTTGGATTTGGTACTCACCAAAAATTATTTCTGTTTTGGTGATAGTTTTTTTTCTACAAACGCAGGGAACCTCGATGGGGTCACCCGTAGCCTTGAGCTTTGCAAACATCTAAATGTCTTTTTTTGAGAGAGAATTTGTATATCATTCAGAATACTTTTCTCACGTATCGTTGTGGTTACGTTATGTGGACGACGTGTTCGTCCTGTGGACGGACACGGAGTCAGAATTGAATGATTTCCATAAGTATTTTAACAGTTGCCATCCATTAGTTGAGTTTTCCATAAATAAAGATCAACATCTGATACAATATTTGGATGTAGAGATAAGAAAGGAAGTCACAGGGTTAACTACTACCCTGTATAGTAAACCCATAGATCGACATAATACCCTACATAGGGAGTCATTTCATGCCCCTCAGACTTTCAAGGGGAACCCTCAGGGCCAATTCCTGAGAACACGTCGAATATGTTCCACGGATTAACAATATGTCTTCCATATGAATAAGTTAATCAGTAAATTTGAAGCTAGAGGGTATGCTAAAGAGGAATTACAAAGAGTAGGTAATGAAGTATTGTCCATTAGCCGCAGTGAAGTTTTGAGATCTAAAACTAAAATCAAGAGAGAGCGCATCATGTTTATGTCTACATATGATCATCATTCAAATATGATTCAGAGAGCCATACGCCATCATTGGCCAATACTGAAGAGTGACCCGCAATATGGTCATCTTTTTGTGGATAGTCCTACGTTTGTATTTAAAAAAGGTAGATCATTGGGTGATATGCTGTTTCACTCTGATATTGAGCCACAAAAGAAAGGGCGTCAAATGTGATTTATGCCTTGAAATGCCCTTGCGGCAAAATGTATGTGGGCCAGACGAGTCGTCCGGTTAGGACCCGCATAAATGAACATAGGTCAGCAATAAGAACTAGTAGTACAAAAATTGGTACCTTGTCGGGAGATAAGAACAAACATGGTGAGACCTCGGTAGCAGGTACATGAATTGCGCTGGTGCGTGCTAGAAAAAGCTTTCTGTAAGGACCGACATATGTTACGCTCCCGCCTGCTTCAGCGAGAGGCATTTTGGATTTATAAATTAGATTCCTTTACTCCTAAGGGGTTAAATGAGGTTCTCAATTTCAGATCTTTTCTATAGTCCTAGTTGTAGAGTGCTTTAGTTAGCTGGTAGGTTAGGACTTTAGATGATTATTGGCAATGTATAGTGTGATGTATGAGGTATTGGCGTGATGCCTCTATAGGTCTCACGGAGGGGACTCTGCCTGATGACGCTGTCTGAGGAAGGAGGAGTTACCTCCGAAACGTCACGGTCGGGCGTACGCCGCTCCTTGTGGTGCTAACAGCATGTCCAACTCCACGCGGCTGCACTCTACTAGATATATTCATAAAAGATTGCAGAGAGCGCTAGTGAACTGGTCCCAGGTTTCATCTATATTGCATCGCTTAGATTTGTATATTTATGCCCCAAAGTGTTGCGGGCAATGGAAACTTAAGGAAAAAGTAACATCAGAATAATGTTTTCATAATGGACTGAGGTGTCTATTTGTTGCGTATCATGTCTTATACTAGAGCTCAGGTCTTACATCATGTCTTATACTCCAGTCACAGCTAAAGCTGGTCTTACATCATGTCTTATACTCCAGTCACAGCTAAAGCTGGTCTTACATCATGTGTTATACTCCAGTCACAGCTAAAGCTGGTCTTACATCATGTCTTATACTCCAGTCACAGCTAAAGCTGGTCTTACATCATGTCTTATACTCCAGTCACAGCTAAAGCTGGTCTTACATCATGTCTTATACTCCAGTCACAGCTAAAGCTGAAGTCTTACTGTTACATCATGTCTTATACTCCAGTCACATCCAGAGCTCAGGTATTATACCATTACTTATACTCCAGTCACATCCAGAGATCAGGTCTTATACCATTTCTTATACTCCAGTCACATCTAAAGCTGAAGTCTTTCATCATGTCTTATCCTCCAGTCACATCCAGAGCTCAGGTCTTACATCATGTCTTTTACTCCAGTTATCAAGTTGGTAATTTAAAGGAAAAAACATCAAAAATCTGTTTCATCATTATATTCTTATTAAGCTCATCAGATAGTTTGTTAAACTGCTTTTACTGCTATACATCCTTATCGAAGTATCAGCTATCTCTCACACAGCTTTCCTTGAGACAGATGCAGTGTCTGCTAGAAGCAAGAAATTCAAGGCCTTCCTCCTCCCCCCAGATAAAACAGAGGAGAGTTTGGGAATGTGTCATATCAGCTAATGCTTCATACGTACATGCAAATTATAACTTGTCTCTTAGCGACCACCAATTAACCAATCATGTGGTGATAAAATAGTCATGTGATTAAAAAGTTCTATAGGAATGTAATTTACAGTGATTAAATCAGATTCATGTCCTAAACGGAAGGTGTCGGTCGTGTTTCTCGAGCTCTGGCTGCCGGCAGCAATAATAATAATATAATTCGGAGGAGGCATTTAATTGGATAAGGAGTGGATAAAAGATAGATTCCACACCTGATTTAATCATCCTGACACAGTCGCATTCAGAGCTGAAGTCTTACATCATGTCTTATACTCCATTTGCAGCTCTTGTTGTGATTTGAGGGTAGGACATGAAGGGCTTTAGCTGGCAGCCGGACGGGGCCACACGTGGCGGGGTGAGGATGGCGGTGGGGCTTAGGCTGGACGTGGCGGTGGTAGGGTCAGGCCGGAGATGGTGGTGGTGGCGGGGTGAGGGCCGGGCGTGGTGGCGGCAGCTCTGGATCTTGCACGCGGTTCCCTGTGAATTTTTGAAGTTTTTCTGGTGATCTTTCTATGTCCTATTCTTCTGAGGTTTTCCTGACGCGTTGTCTTCTCTTCCAGGGGTGGCCGCCCTCCTCTTGCCGGTGCTGGTGTCGCTGCTGGGCGGCCTGATTTTCGGGTACGAGCTCGGCATCATCTCGGGGGCTCTCCTGCAGCTGAAGCTTGAGTTCCTCCTGAGCTGCTCCCAGCAGGAGGTTCTGGTGAGCGCGCTCCTGGCCGGGGCGCTGGCCGCTTCCCTGGTGGGCGGCTTCCTGATTGACCGCTGCGGCCGCCGGACCTCCATCCTGGCCAGCAATGTGGTGCTGCTGAGCGGCAGCGTCGTCCTGATCTTCTCCGGATCCTTCTGGTGGTTAGTGGCCGGCCGCGTCACCGTGGGCTTCGCCATCTCCATCTCTTCCATGGCGTGCTGCATCTACGTGTCTGAGATTGTGCCGCCGCAGCGGCGCGGCATGCTGGTGTCGCTGTATGAGGCGGGCATCACCGTGGGCATCCTGCTCTCCTATGGGATCAACTACTTCCTGTCTGACTGGCGGTCCATGCTCGGGCTGGCCGTGACTCCGGCTCTGCTGCAGTTCATCAGTCTCTGGTTTCTTCCGTCCGACCCTTCTCCAGTTGATACTTCAGAGCTGGAATCTCAGTGTGGACTGATGCAGCTTCAGGACTTGGAGGAGGTGGAAGATCTTGGGAGCTGCTCCTCCAGCAGAGTCTACTCTGTTATTGACCTGTTTGGGACCAAGGACAACATGAGGGCCCGGACGGTGGTGGGGGCCGGGCTGGTGCTGTTCCAGCAGTTGACCGGTCAGCCCAATGTTCTGTACTACGCCTCCACCATATTCCGCTCCGCCGGCTTCCAGAGCAATTCCTCGGCCGTGCTGGCCTCTGTGGGGCTCGGTGCGGTCAAGGTTCTCTCAACCCTGGTGGCCATGAGCTGCGCGGACAAGGCGGGGAGGAGGGTGCTGCTCCTGACCGGCTGCGTCCTCATGACAGTCTCCGTCACTGGAATCGGATGTGCGAGCTTCATGATCCAGTTGGATCCGCACAAGAGCTGCGAGTCCGCGGTGGCAGAAGAGAATGTGTCCTCTCCATGGACCACCACCAAACAACTGGACGCCATTGATGACCTCACGGCATCCCTTCAGCTGAGTGAACCCAAGATGGAGGAGCAGGTGCTCCCCTCAGGAGTGATGAGCACCTCCAAAGTGACCAATGCCAGCAGGGAGCGGGTAAAGCACACAGATCCTGGGGTCAGCGCCTCAGGAGTGACCAACTCATCCAGAGTGACCAATGCCCGCAGGGAGCGGGTTAAGCACACAGTTCCTGGGGTCTGGGCCGCAGGTGTGACCACCTCATCCAGAGTGACCAATGCCAGCAAGGAGCGGGTAAAGCACACAGATCCCGGGGTCAGCGCCTCAGGAGTGACCAACTCATCCAGAGTGACCAAAGCCAGCAAGAGCGGGTAAAGCACACAGATCCCGGGTCAGCGCCTCGAAGTAACCAACTCATCCAGAGTGACCAATGCCAGCAAGGTGCGGGTAAAGCACACAGATCCCGGGTCAGCGCCTCAGGAGTGACCAATGCCAGCAAGGAGCGGGTAAAGCACACAGATCCCGGGGTCAGCGCCTCCGAAGTAACCAACTCATCCAGAGTGACTAATGCCAGCAAGGAGCGGGTAAAGCACACAGATCCCGGGGTCAGCGCCTCAGGAGTGACCAGTGCCAGCAGGGAGCGGGTAAAGCACACAGATCCTGCCTCTGGCGCAGGGCCGCTGCACGGTCACGCTGCTCTGCACTGGATTACGCTCTTGAGTCTGATGGCGTTTGTAAGTGCTTTTTCTGTGGGATTTGGACCAAGTAAGTGTAGAGCAAATAAATGCATAAGAATTACTGTGATTTGGGGATTAGGCAGATCTGGCACCGAAACTGCACAAACCTAGTGCAGGAGGAAGAGGCGACCGCTTGCCTGCCGGTCCCAGCAAATCCTGCTCCCCATGAACTGTCTGTGCCGCTCCTCTGTTGCTCCTCCTAGACATGTAAGAATTAACATAGACCAATCAAGCCCGCCCAGTTGTCAGCTTATTCATACACTTGGGCCCATCCCCACGGCGCAGGTTATTGGTCTGTTTTTCAGATGCCAAACAACGCCCCCCCATAGACTTTAATAGAAAATCCGCGTGGTCTGAAAAACTTAGGACATGTTCATTCTTCTGCTAATTTTTGGGCAGAACATGAACATGTGGGTGCGAGGGGGATGGGCGAATCCGCAAACCGCAGACAAAAACTGTCCCCCTGCGCAACGAAGAGAGACAAAATACTCATTGGAAAATGCAGCCAGTATTTGGTCTTTGTCGTAGGGTAAGTTCACACGGCGTTTTGGGATACGTTTTCGGGTGTTGGCTGCAGCAGGATCGCACCCTATAGTTTATTATAAGCTCCTGCTGCGTCTTTGAGACGGATCCAAACACGTATCTAAAAACGTATGCAAACACGGAGTCAACCCGTGAACATATCCTAATGTAACAGAGGAACGGCCCAGACAGGTGTTTGCTGGGATGTGGGGAGAGCAGGGTCCTCTGACGCCTCCATCACCCGCGGCCGGATAAATAAATTCTTCAGTGACGGGAACATTAAATTATATTCCTCCGGGGCCCCAGCCAACCCTTCAGCCTGCAACCCTACTCCAGAGGATATTTTTTTATCTGGGGGACCACTGGGGGTCGTTACCTTGTATCTGGGGCAGGCATTCTTACTGCAGATAGGAGGATCACCCTCACGGGGCCCCGTGGGGCATTTTTACGAGCCCAGGCCCAATGATGAAAGCGAGGAGCTGCTGATGCTGGGGCCCTGAAACACGAAAGTCCGATGATTTTTTTTCAGTCTCTGGGTCTGAACAAAAAATGTTTCCATTCACTGACGGCAATGAGAGATCCTGAAGGTGGTGAGGAGCGGTGTGACTGCAGGAGAAGTGTCATGGAGGGCGGGGGAGATAGCACAGAGAACCCCCCCGGCTCTCCCCGGGGCCCTCTCCTCCTTTCTTACCATGGGGCCCTCTAAAATCTTACAAGGGGGGGGCCCCTCTCTTTTCTGACAAATTGGGGCCCTCTCTTTCTGAACACAGGGGGCCCTCTCTATTTTTACACGGGGGGGGGCCCTCTTATTCTGACAATGGGGCCCTTTTACTGTACACATGGGGGCCCTCCTTTTCTTTTCACAAGGGGGGCCCCCTCTCTCTATTCTGTACACATGTGGGGCCCCCTCTATGCTGTACACATGTGGGGCCCTCTCTATTCTGTACACATGTGGGGCCCCCTCTATGCTGTACACATGTGGGGCCCCTCTCTCTATGCTGTACACATGTGGGGCCCCTCTCTATCTTACACTGGGGGGCCCCTCCTCTATGCTGAACACAGGGGCCCCCTCCTCCTATTCGTAACATGTGGGGCCCTCTCTCTTTTCGTACACAGGGGGGGGCCCCTCTCCTTTTCTGGTACACAGTGGGGGCCCTCTCTCTATGCGTACCTTGGGGCCCCTCTCTCTATGCTGTACACATGTGGGGCCCCTCTCTCTATTCTGTACACATGTGGGGCCCTCTCTCTATGCTGTACACATGTGGGGCCCTCCTCATCTGTACCATGTGGGGCCCCCTCTCAAATGCGGGACACATTGGGGCCCCCTCTCTCTATTCTGACACAGTGGGCCCCTCTTCGTACAAAAGTGGGGCCCTCTCTATGCTGTACACATGTGGGGCCCCTCTCTCTATTCTGTACACATGCGGGGCCCGCTCTCTATGCTGTACACATGTGGGGCCCCCTCTATGCTGTACACATGTGGGGCCCCTCTCTCTATTCTGTACACATGTGGGGCCCTCTCTCTCTATGCTGTACACATGTGGGGCCCCCTCTATGCTGTACACATGTGGGGCCCTCTCTATCTGTACACAGGGGGCCCCCTCTTTCTTACATTTTGGGGCCCCCCCCCCTCTTGCGACACCTTGGGGCCCCCTCAATGCTGTACCATGGGGGCCCCCCTATTCGTACCAATGGGCCCCTCTTCTATGCTGTACACTGGGGGGCCCCCTCATTCTGTACCAAGGGGGCCCCCTTCTCTAGCTGTACACAGTGGGGCCCCCTCATGCTGTACCCTTGGGGGGCCCCCTCTATTCTGTACACAGGGGGCCCCCCTCCTATGCGTACACAGGGGGGGGGCCCCCTCTATTCGTAACATGGGGGGCCCCTCTCTTCTGTACACATGTGGGGCCCCCTCTATGCTGTACACATGTGGGGCCCTCTCTATGCTGTACACATGTGGGGCCCCCTCTATGCTGTACACATGTGGGGCCCCCCTTTTGCTTACACAGGGGGGCCCCCTCTCTCTATGCTGTACACTTTGGGGGGCCCTCTCATCTGACACATTGGGGCCCCCTCTATTCTGTACACATGGGGCCCCCTCTATTCTGTACACATGTGGGGCCCCCTCTCTCTATTCTGTACACTTTGGGGCCCCTCTATCTGACACATGGGGGGCCCCTCTCAAGGCTACACATGTGGGGCCCCCCTCATCGTACACATGTGGGGCCCCCTCTATTCTGTACACATTTGGGGCCCCCTCTTGCTTACCATTGGGGCCCCCTCTATGGTACCCAGGGGGGGCCCCCTCTATGCTGTACACATGTGGGGCCCCCTCTATGCTGTACACATGTGGGGCCCCCTCTATGCTGTACACATGTGGGGGCCCCCTCTATTCTGTACACATATGGGGCCCCCTCTCTCTATTTTTAAACACTTTGGGGGCCCCTCTCTATGCGTACACAGGGGGGCCTTCCTATGCGTACAATGTGGGGCCCCCCTATGGTAACATGTGGGGCCCTCTCTATGCTGTACACATGTGGGGGCCCTCCATCTGACACATGTGGGCCCTCCCCATCGACACAGTGGGGCCCCTTTTTCATGCTGTACACTTTGGGGGGGCCCCCGCTATCTGTACACATGGGGGCCCCCTCTATTCTGGACACATGTGGGGCCCCCTCTATGCTGTACACATGTGGGGCCCTCTCTATTCTGTACACATGTGGGGCCCCCTCTCTCTATGCTGTACACATGTGGGGCCCTCTCTATGCTGTACACATGTGGGGCCCCCTCTATGCTGTACACATGTGGGGCCCCCTCTATGCTGTACACATGTGGGGCCCCCTCTATTCTGTACACATGTGGGGCCCCCTCTATTCTGTACACATGTGGGGCCCTCTCTATGCGTACCATGGGGGGCCCCCTATGCTTACAAAATGGGGGCCCTCTCAGCTGTAACATTGGGCCCCTCTCAAGCGTACCAGGGGGCCCCCCTCTCTCTATTCTGACAAAAAGGGGGGGCCCCTCTATGCTGTTAAACAGTGGGGCCCTCTCAGCGTACACAGTGGGGCCCTCTCAGCTGTAACAGTGGGGCCCTCTCTATTCTGTACACATTTGGGGCCCTCTCTATTCTGTACACAGGGGGGTCCCTCTTTCTTACACATTGGGGCCCCTCTCTCTATTCTGTACACATTGGGCCCTCTCTATGCTTACACTGGGGGCCCTCTCTATGCTGTACACATGTGGGGCCCTCTCTATGCTGTACACATGTGGGGTCCTCTCTATGCTGTACACATGTGGGGCCTCTCTCTCTATTCTTAACTTGGGGCCCCCTCCTCTATTCTGTACCAAAAAGGGGGGCCCCCCCTTCCTATGCTGTACACATGTGGGGCCCTCTCTATTCTGTACACATGTGGGGCCCTCTCTATGCTGTACACATGTGGGGCCCTCTCTATTCTGTACACATGTGGGGCCCTCTCTATGCTGTACACATGTGGGGCCCCTCTCTCTATTCTGTACACATGTGGGGCCCCTCCTCTAGCTGTACACATGGGGGGCCCCTCTCTATGTGACAAGTGGGGCCCCCCCTCTATTCGACACATGTGGGCCCTCCTAGCTGACACATGGGGGCCCCCCTCAATCTGTACACATTGGGGCCCCCTCTCTCTAGCGACACATGTGGGGCCCCCTCTATTCTGTACACATGTGGGGCCCCTCAAGCGAAACCAGTGGGGCCCCCTCTATGCTGACCATTGGGCCCCCCCTCTACGTCCAGTGGGGCCCCCTCTATTCTGTACACATGTGGGGACCCCTCTCTCTATGCTGTACACATGTGGGGCCCCCCCCTAGCTGTACACTTGGGGCCCCTCTCTCTATTCGAAACAAAAGTGGGCCCTCTCTATGCGACACAGTGGGGCCCCCTCATCTGTACACAGGGGGGCCCTCTCTAGCACACATGTGGGGCCCCTCCCTTTCGTACCAGTGGGCCCCCTCTCCTATGTGTACAAAATTGGGCCCCCTCTATTCTTACCATGGGGGCCCTCTTATGCGTACACAGTGGGGCCCCTCTCCTATTCTGTACACAGGGGGGGCCCCCCCTCTCCTATCTGTACACTGTGGGGCCCCCTCTACTGTACCATGTGGGGCCCCCCTTGCTGTACACTTTGGGGGGGCCCCTCTATGCTGTACACATGGGGGGGGCCCCCCTCTAGCTTCACATTGGGCCCCTCTCTTTTCTTACACATGTGGGGCCCCCTCTCTCTAGCTCACATGGGGGGGCCCTCCTTTTCGTACACATGTGGGGCCCTCTCTATGCTGTACACATGTGGGGCCCTCCTAGCTGTAACTGGGGGGCCCCCCTTCTCACTGTACACATGTGGGGCCCCCTCAAATTCTTACACTTTGGGGGGGACCCCTCTCTCTATGCTGTACACATGTGGGGCCCTCTATGCTTTTTCACAGGGGGGGCCCCCCCATGCGTACACATGGGGGCCCCCTCATCGTACACATGTGGGGCCCCCTCTATGCTGTACACATGTGGGGCCCCTCTCTCAATTCTGTACACATGTGGGGCCCTCTCTATGCTGTACACATGTGGGGCCCCCTCTATGCTGTACACATGTGGGGCCCCCTCTATGCTGTACCAGTGGGGCCCCCCCTAGCGTAAAACATGTGGGGGCCCCCCTCTATTCTGAAAACACCAGGGGGGCCCTTCTATCGTACCATTTGGGGCCCCCTTTCCTCTATTTTTAACACATGGGGGCCCCTCTCTAGCGTACCAGTGGGCCCCTCTCCTATCTGACCATTGGGGCCCCCTCTATTCGTACACATGTGGCCCCCCTATGCTGTAAACTTGGGGGGCCCCCTTATGCGTACACATGGGGCCCCCTCTATGCGTACCTTTGGGGGGCCCCCTCTATTCTGTACACATGTGGGGCCCCCTTAGCGTCACAGGGTGGGGCCCTCTTTTCTGAAAAAATTTGGGGCCCCCCCTCTCTTATTCTGTACACATGTGGGGGCCCCTCTATGCTTACCAGGGGGGCCCCCTCCCAATTCCCCTTTGTCACATGTGGGGCCCCCTCTCTCTATGCTGTAACCAGGGGGCCCCCTAGCTGTCACAGGGGGGCCCCCTCTCTCTATTCTGTAAAAAGTGGGCCCTCTCTTGCGTACACATGGGGGGGCCCCCTCTCCTATTCTGTACACTTTGGGGGGGCCCTCTCTATCTAAAACACATGTGGGGCCCCTCTCTCTATTCTGTACACATGTGGGGCCCTCTCTATGCTGTACACATGTGGGGCCCCCTCATGTTTAAAACAAAAATTGGGGCCCCCTCAATGCTGTACCTTTTGGGGGGCCCCCTCTATGATGTACACATGTGGGGACCCTCCTCTTTTCTGTACACATTGGGGCCCCCCCCTCTATGCTTACACATGGGGCCCCCTCTCTTTTCGTAACTGGGGGCCCCCCCTCTATTCTGTAACGGGGGGCCCCCTTCTTATTGTACACATTTTTTGGGGCCCCCTCTTTTCTGTACAAATGGGGGCCCTCTCTTTTTTGTACACAGGGTGGGGGCCCCCCTTTTTCTTACACATTGGGCCCTCCCCCCTATGCTGTACACATGTGGGGCCCGGTGCTGTACACTTGTGGGGCCCGGTGCTGTAGGATGTGACACTTGTGCAGCATTTGCTGCTCTTCTCACTCCCGTCCTCTCTCCGTCCAGTGACCTGGTTGGTCCTCAGCGAGATCTACCCCACGGAGATCCGGGGCCGCGCCTTCGCCTTCTGCAACAGCTTAAACTGGGCGACCAACCTGCTGATCTCGCTGACCTTCCTGGACGTCATCGGTGAGACCCACGCAGATCCTGCCCCCCCCCCTGCTGTATACTGCGGCGCTGCCTCCTCCCTGCTTTATACTGCGCCGCTGCCCCCCCTGCTGTATACGGCGCCGCTGCCCCCCTCCCTCATTTAATTTTTGCCCGCGCCCCCCCTCTTTATACTTTTGGCCGCCTTCCCCTTTTACGGGCGGGGGTGCCACCTCCCTGCTTTATACTGCGCCGCTGCCCCCTCCCTGCTGTATACTGCGGCGCTGCCTCCTCCCTGCTTTATACTGCGCCGCTGCCTCCCCCCTGCTGTATACTGCGCCGCTGCCCCCTCCCTGCTTTATACTGCGCCGCTGCCCCCTCCCTGCTTTATACTGTGGCGCTGCCCCCTCCCTGTTTAAAAATCGCGGCCTCCCCCCCCCGTTTAACTGCGGCGCGCCCCCTCCCTTCTTTAAAACCCCCCT
>JAODAL010048240.1:0-29187 GCA_025379985.1 Phyllomedusa bahiana | reverse complement strand
AAAAAAAACGGGAATATCCAGAGTGGCACAATGAACAGTGTGGGGGCCCACGGCAGCAGCGCATAGGTCGCAGTGGCCAATGAAGGTTTTTAGGTCATGGCCACCCACAGCAGCAGCATGGGGTCGCAGTGGCCAATGACACAGTGTGGGCACGGCAGCACCCACAGCACGCTTGGGTCAGACAGTGGCACAATGAACAGTGTGGAGGTCACGGCAGCAGCACGCCGCAGAGGTAAAAGTGGCACAATGACACAGGTGGAGGTCCGGCAAACCCACAGCAGCAGCAGAGGAGACAGGGACAATGACACAGTGTGGGGTCCCGGCAGCGCCACAGCAGCTGCATGAGGTCGGAGGGCCAATGAATTTCGGAGTGGCAAAAAAGGAGTAGGCCAAGAGTGGGACAATGACACGTTGGGGGGGTCACGGCGCAGCCCAGACATCTGAGGTCAACAGGGGAAAGGGGGAAAAGTGTGGGGGTCCGGCGCAGCCACAGCACAAGCATGGGTCAACGTGCACAATGACAGAGTGTGTGGGTCACGGTATCACCACAGCACGCATGATCAGCAGTGGAAAAAATGACACAGTTTATCACGGCAGCGCCACACAGCGCATGGGTAACGGGGCACAAGACATGGGGGAGTCACGGCAGCGCCACAGCAGCGCATGGGGGTCACAGGGGAAAATGACATTCTGGGGGGCAAAAACGGGTAGGCCACAGGGGGGAAAAATGACACTGGGATAGGGGCGCACCCAAAAGCAGCGCAGAGGTCACATGGCACAATGACAAGGTGGGGTTCCGGCACCCACCGCAGCATGGGGTCAGACAGTGGCAAAAGACACGTTGCGGTCAGGCGCAGCCACAGCACAGCATTTGCTGCCACTCTCCCTTTTTGGCGGGGGGTCCCCCCTGCCCCCCCGGGGGATTTGGCATTTCCCCCCGCCTGCGGCGGTGGGGGCCCTTTAAATTCCCCCGCGGCGCAAGAGTAGGGGGTGGCTACTCTTGCCCCGGGGGGCCGCTTACAGGGGGTAAAGCGGGCGAGACCGCTCACCCCCCCGGGGTTTCTCACGTGCGGGGGGGAGGCAGGGGGATCGCCCCTCCCCCCCCCTTAGTCGGGCGGTGGGGCCCCGTACATACAGGCAGGGCGCAGGGGAAGTGAGCCCCGGCTGCGGGGAGTGACGCCGGTGCTCTAAATTCCCCTGCCCCGTGAGGAGATGGGGCAAGAGCGGGCGCGTGCAGGGCCTGGTAAGGTAAGGGATTATATTATTTTATTTTATTAGCTTTAGGGGGTTTCCTGGCTAACAAGAGAGGGCAACTACCTGGGCAAAAGGAGTAACATACCTGGCAACAGAGGGGGAACTATCTGGCACAGCAGGGGACTACCTGGAACAAAGCTGGGCACTACCTTGGCAACAGAGGGGGCACTACCTGGAACAGAGGGGACATCTACCTGGCAACAGAGAGGCACTACCTGCAACAGGGGCACTACCTGGCTACGAGGGGACCTACCTGGCAACAAAGGGGGCACTACCTGGCAACTGAGGGGGCACTACTGGGAACAGAGGGGCAGGCACTCCCTGGAAACTGAGGGGACACTATACCTGGAATTACAGAGGGGGGCACTACCTGGCTAGCAGATGGGGGCACTACCTGGCTAAACAATGGTGGGCACTACTGTCTAACAGGTTGGGGGTACTACCTAGGCAACAGAAGGGAGGCAACTACTGGCAACAGAGGGGGCACTTCCTGGGCTACAGACGGGGACATCTACTGGCAAACCAGATGGGGACATCTAACTGGCAACAGAGGGGACTTTAACCTGGCAACAGAGGGGAAGCTAACTGGCACTGAGGGGGCACTACTGCATACAGAGGGGACATCTACCTGGCAACCAGAGGGGATCATCTAGCCTGGCAAACAATGGGGGCATACTGGCAATACAATGGGGGCACTACCCTGGCAACAATGGGGGCATACCGGCTAACCAATGGGGCATACCTGGTAAACAATGTGGGGCACCTACCTGGCTAACAAAATGGGGGCACTTACCTGGCTAAAAAGGGGGGCATCTTTACCTGGATACAAATTTGGGCTCTTACTGGCTACTGAGGGGGCATCTACTTGGCTACACGGGGGCATTCTACCGGCCTTGTAAGGGGCATACCTGTGGTTATGGGGGGCTATACTGGTATAAGAGCATCTTACATGGCTTTCTTCAAAGCCGGTTTTGCAAGTTAGGTGGAGTGGGGTGTGGCTTTTTGAAGGGCATGGGCATACCGACTAAGATGCGGCGTGTCCATGCAAATTTTTCCGCAACCGCGCTGCGCGCCGCCGCCCTCTACTTCTCATTCTTTTTCATTCTTATTCGAAAGTTGGCAAACTAGTGCCAGCATGCAGGTCAGGCTGTGGCACAATCGACCATTCTGGAAAGGTGCAAAACGGAGTAGGCCACAGATTGGGTCTTATGACACAGTGTGGAGGTTATACGGCAGCAGCCACAGCAGCAGCCATGATGTATGGCTGGTGGCCAATCGCACAGTGTGGAGGTCACGGCAGCGCCAAGCAGGCATCATGAGGTCACAGAACAGTGGCACAATGACACAGAGTGGAGGTCACTTGGCAGCAGCCACAGCAGCCGCATGAGTAAGACAGTGGCACAATGACACAGTGTGGGCGGAGGTCACGGCAGCAGCCACAGCAGCCGCATGCGGTCAGGCAGTGGCACAAATGGACATTTCTGGAGGTGGCAAAAACAGGAGTAGGCCACGAGTGGGAAATTACACATTTGAGGTCTCGAAGCAGCCACCGCCAGCAGCATGAGGTCAGGAAGTCGCACAATAGACATTCTGGAGGTGCCAAAAACAGGGATAGGCCTCATGAAGTGGGACTACATGAAACAGTGTGGTGGTCAACGGCAGCAGCAACAGCAGCAGCATGAGGTGCAGACAGTGGACTAATGACACAGTGTGGAGGTCACGGCAGCAGCCACAGCAGCAGCATGAGGTCAGGCAGTTGGCACAAAGGACATTCTGGGAAGGGTGCCAAAAAAAAGCTGGAGTTAGGCCACAGAGGTGGGACAATGGACACAGTGTGGAGGTCATGGCAGCAGACCACAAGCAGCAGCATGAGGTCACGGTCAGGGAAATGTACACAGTGTGGAAGGTCACGGGCTAGCAGCACAGCAGCAGCTTGAGGTCAGACAAGTGGCACACACATGAACACAGTGTGGAGGTCACGGCGCCAGCCACAGCAGCAGCAAGAGGTCATGACAGTGCACAATGACACAGTGTGAGCGACACGGCAGCAGCATCAGCAGCAGTCATGAGGTCGACAGTGGGCTCAATGACACAGTGTGGTGGTCAAGCAGCAGCCACAGCAGCAGCTGAGTTCAGGCAGTGGCAAAAATGACCTTCTTGGGAGGTGGCAAAAAACAGGAGAGGCCACGAGTGGTACAATGACAGAGTGTGGTGGGTGTGTGGCAATAACAGCGTCCCTGGTAATAGAGGTTGGTGGCGATGAGAACACTGTCTGCAGATGTGTGGCCATTCAAGGATGGGTGGGTGGCATCCCAGAATAGTGGCTCCTGAGGCAGGTTAGTTTGAACCCAGACTCATTTCTCACAGTTTTGGGTGAGGCGTCATGGCTGATGTAGTCTGACGCCAAGGTTTGTGGTGGGATGGGATGTGTGGAATTCTTTGGCCGATCCCACGCATGAATTACATCTTGACAAAGGTCAGTGTTTCACTTTTCCCGTGGAACAAGGGGTTCTCCTTGGGTTTTACCGATGGACCCGCTGCACTGCAACACCCGCTTGAGGCCAAAACTACTGGCCGGTGGCAGGACAGCTTATCCACCTGCAAACTCGGCAAGTTGCGGCACACACATCCAGTTTGGCGGCCCCTGTAGTCCAGCGGATCTTTAACGGGGTGGAGAGTGCTGCCAAGTAGGCCACCACATGTTGGTTCAGGGACATGCTCCAGTCCTCTGCTGACTGCTGCTGGCGGAATACCCTCCTCACTAGGTGGATGATGTGATGCTTCTCATCAGTGACTCCAGACTTAGGTTACTGAGATGGAAGCTGGTACTGTCCACCCACCACCTTCCCCAGCAGCCGCGGCAGTTTAGTACTTGAGCACTGAGGAACCCCCTGTCAGAGGAGGGACGATGCCGACACATAGCAGCGGTCAACTGATTACGGAGGATTTCCCTATATGTTTTTAGTTTGTCTTCCTACCTCTCATTAGCTGGGAAAAAAGGTCTCTTTTGGACTAGTAGCGAGGGTCAATAGGGTGGAGAGCCAGAAGTCTTCCTCTGCCGGATGATGATTTTCGGCTATCACTAGCCAGGCAAATAATAAGCATGCTGAGGGCCATACTGCAAAAGTGACTCCGAGGGGCTCCTGCCTCCATTCCACTGGTATACTGCCACGGTGTTGGGGGTCATCTGCCTCGTCTTCTTCATCTCAATTCCACCTCCTCAGCTGCTCCTGCTCACTCCTCTCTTGTCACCTGGGTGAAATCACTAATTTTACCATGCACATTGCTTCTGCTCAATGTCCTCCTCCTCCCTACTCCTACAGTTCAGTCCACCCAGATTTTTCAGCATCTGTTAAAGGACAATGAAGCAGTGGATTGACGTTATTCATACCGTTAGTCCTGGCGACTGACAATACGTAGCCTCCTCGAATGGCCTCATAACAAACGGCAGGTGTCACGAAGGAGCTGTCACTCGGCTGGACATCAAATGTTACACTGGGGACTACGTCTGTCTGCCTGGATCCATCAACTAATAGTTAATGGCACTTTCTCTGTTCATACAGTCGGTCCAACATGTGCAGGCTGGATTTCCAACGGGTGGAAACATCGCATATCGATGTTGTTGGGGAGTCGTTCTGCCGTGCAACTCGGGAGGTTGGTTCCCTGGCTTTTGTACGAATGGATTAAAGTGCATGCACAGTTTCCTGGCCATTTTCAGAATGTTCTGAGATCGGTGGAAGACTTCAGGAACCTTCTTCACAAACCAGATTGAACCCGTGCGACATTGCCAGGGCAAATGGACACATCCATCCTCGGTGCAGAGCAGACCAACCATGTTCCTCACATTTGGCCGATCCTCCAGGTTCCGATATGCGAGTAGGTTGGCTGCGGAGAAGAGCCAACAATCGATTTCATTGCTGCAGGATCGCGAAACGCAGTTCCTCCCTGTGTGGACTCTCGTTCGTGAGGCAACCAGGTGCTATAACTGACGTGCACACCGCTGTGCCTTACACAATTGTGCGTTGTTGGATGCGGTACTTGTGGAGGCTGAGGATGGTTGGTGCGTGGTGGTGGAGAGGAGGCCGGACTTTGGGCAGGAGCAGCAGTTTGACACGTGGAGGAGAAAGCGGCGCTACTGTCCAAGTTGTTGGTGTGCCTGGCGGGAAGCACATTCATACAGGTGAGTCATTAAAGGACATGTACTGGCCCTGACCGTAGTTACAGCTCAGACGTTCTGCGGCTGCCATGCTCCTTGAACAAACCGTAAGGCTTATGGATGGCCCACCTTTGTTCTACATATTTTAAGAAGTTGATGGTACTGCCTTTTTGGAAAATAAATTACGGCTTGGAACTCTCCATTCTCGGCCTCAGCACAAGCCATTAGTTCTCTGATGGGTTGCAGAGTCCACATGTGGGAAGGGAGGGACTGCAGTACCACAAACTTGGACAGGAGCATGGTAAGCTGCTGCACCTTAGGATGGTTTTGGAGCATTACTGTTGTCTATTTGCAAACGCCTCGCTGAAAGATTGCTGGCGCCCTAAGTAGCGAGGTGCAGGCGCATCTGGACCGGTGAGGAGATGATGTAAAGAGAAACAGCTCCCTTCTGCAGAGGGGTTGGAGTCCTGACTGGCTGAATGGCTGAGTGCCACTGGGCGTGCAGCTGATGCTGTTGCTGCGGCGGCAGGATGGACCCACCAATCTGAGCCACAGTTTCTCCCAGGCCACCGGTTGGTGACGCTTGAATGTGTTTGACGCAGGGCCGTCGGTGCCAAGTTAGACTCGCCTGGCCACGCTTCACTTTCTGCTTAAGTTTCTACTAATTATACACAATATTCAGGCTCCTCCGGGTGTGTTAGCAAAGAAACTTGCCACACCGCTGAACGTATCGGATTTTACGGCCTACGCTCCGCACTTGAGTTGACTACTGCGCCGCTGCTCGATGAGCCCTGTGATGCCTACTTTCTTTTGGACCTGCGATGAGGGTTTTTTTACCGTGGCACGCTTGGCTCCCGACCTCACACTGCTTGCTATCCTGCTGACTCACGGCCACACGACCCACTTGACTGGCTCTGCACCGCTGCCTGAGCGCAGCTGACGCCCTCTTTTCCGACGATGATGAAGCCCTTGCCTCACCCGGCTCCATGTGCGTTCGTCGGCTACATCATCATCTATTTGTGTTTCATCGTCCACTGCTGTCATCATCACGGTCTTGGGTTATGCACAGGCTGACCCTCAAAAACATGACCTCCCTTGCCACTCTCCGAACATCTATACTTTGACGCATACTGCCTTGAAGAAGGGGGGATATTGCCCCATTCTCGCTGCCAAGTGCTGCTGACTGCCCTTCTCAAAATTGCTTTCATCCTCTCTATTATAGTGGCGCTGAAGCCCGATACCACATAGTAGATCTCTGGCTGAGAACTGTGATGGGACAGAGGCGGTTGAGGACAGGTGAGGGCCCGCTGACCCGCTCCCGGGCCGTGCCAACTAAGGGTTGTGTCTGATGTTCCAACGACTTTGTTCGGCTGGGGTTTCAGATGTCCATCTTGGGAGGAAGTGGAATGACCTAGTAAACCTAATCAAGAACCTGTGGGTTGCCTGAAACAACACACGGACGCAAGATGACAGCGGAAGTTGATGACTCACCGAGTGACCCTTGATGCGACGTCCTCTTGCTGTGCTGCACTGACCTGGGCCTGGAATGTTTTGTTGCCTTCTGCCAATTCGCAGGTGAAGGAGCCTGCCACCTCTCTGTCTGACCATATGGTTTGTTCGTATAATGTATCAGACACTGTTTGATGAAGTTATCTGTATATGATAAATTACACACCCTGTATGAACCTGTAACAAGCTTGGTAACCCTTGGATATAATGCGCTCCACAAAATGGGCAGGAAAAATTGGACTTGTATGTGCCGTTAAAAACTCTGTGTTTTAATTTGAATATAAAAGGCACAAACAGGCTTAATTAACCTTCGGATATGGAATTATGCTATGATTTCTTCTGTGGCGGTGAAAACAAAGTTTCTTTTTACTGAGGTACAACTGCATGAAACAACCGCTTTTTCTTTTGTTTTTTAAAAAAAAAAAAAAAAAAAAAAAAAAAAAAAAAAAATAAAAAAAATAAAAAAAAAAAAAAAAAAAAAAAAAAAAAAAATTAAACCCTGGATGTAATTGCGCAAATAGAATTGAGCAAAACCCACAAAACTAGTAGCTTTGTGCGTGAGTGTGTTTGTTTCAATGGCGTTTTACTACGCCAACAAGAGTTAAAATTGTAATTAACCTTCGCTTGTGAATTATGGCTACAGGAAAAATGTATATATTTTTGGCGTTGACAAATGGACGGTTTCTAGGGGGTCAGCACACCAGCCAAAAAAACACTATTTAACACCCCTGGATGTAAATTGCGCACAAACAATTGGGCCACCACAAAATTGTAGCTTTGTAGGTGTTACAATTGCGGGTTATTTTACGCTAAACAACAACGAAATAAAATTGTAATTACCCTTCGCTTGTGATTTTGCATAAGGAAAAATGTATATTTTTTGGCGTCTGATATGACGTTTCTTGGGGTCAGCACACCAGCAAAACAATGCATAATTAATCCCTGGATGTAAATTGCGCCAAACAATTGGGCCACACAAACTAGTAGCTTTGTAAGCTTGTTACAATTGCGGTGTTTCTTACGCCACCACAACAGAGTTTAAAATTGTAATTAACCTTCGCTTGTGAATTTTGATACAGGAAAAATGTATATTTTTTGGCGTTGAAAATGAGGGGTTTCTTGGGGTCAGCACACCATCTAACATAACGATTAATTAACCCCTGGTTGTTAAATTGCGCCAAACAATTGGGCCCACCATACATACTTGTAAGCTTTGTAGCGTGTTTACAATTGCGTGTCTTTTCTACGCCACACAACAAGAGATATAAAATTGTAATAAACCACTTCGCATTCGTGAATTTTGCTACAGGTAAATGTATATATTTTGGCGTTTGAAAATGACAGTTTCTTGGGGTCAGCACACCTGCAAAACAAAGATTATTATACCCATGGATGTAAATTGCACCAAAACAATTGGGTCACCACAAACTAGTTCTTGTTAGCTGTGTGTTACAAATTGGCGTGTTTTTCTTACGCCACACAACAGAGATAAACTTGTAATTAAACCTTCCTTTGAATTATGCATACAGGATAAATGTTCTATATTTTGGGTTGATATGACGTTTCGTGGGTCAGCCACACCAGCCAAAACAACGCTTAATTAACCCCTGGATGAATTGCGCCAAAAACAATTGGGCCACACAAACTTGTAGCTTTGTAGTGGAGTGTTACATTGAGTGTTTTCTTCGCCACTAAAACAAGAGATAAATTGGTAATATTAACATTCGCTTGTGAATATGACTACATGGTAAAATTTAATATATTCTGTCGTTGAAAATGACGGTTTCTTGGGGTCAGCACACTCAGCAAAACAAGCTTAATTAAACTGGATGTAAAGTTGTGCAATTGAAATGAGCAGCCAAAAAATGAAGTGGTATTTGTTATTGTAAAAAACTCTGTTTCTTTAAATGAGTACAACGGAATGGCTTAGATCCCACTTGGATATTGAATGTTATATGCAGCTGCAGTGGACGCACAGGATTTCAGATACAATACCCCAAAAAATCAGAAATAGGGAACATTAAGAGAAACAGTCTCTGAGACAAGCTGAGACACCCCACAAAAATCGCTGTATAAAAATCAGTTCTTCAGTGAGAGCTATCACAATCAGCCGCGGCAGCACCTTCCCTGATCAGTACAGTGAGAGGAGTGTGAGCTTCCGGCGTCGTGCCCGGACTTATATAGTGCGGTGACGTCACAGAATCCTGCCGGTCTCTGATTGGCTTCATCTCTGCACATGTCATGCAGGCTATGCCCTTCTTCCTCCCAGAGTGCTTTGCCCCATGTAGCGCCATGTGCTCACAGCCATTTTATCAATCAATAGCACACTTTGCTCACCCGAAGTACCCCAAATGTTCCTCAGCTGTCCATGTCTCTCAGCGTCATGAGCAAGGATCAGCCTCCGCTTGAGCCTCCACCTTCGCCCGAGAACCACCACCACCGCCAGAGACCCATCCTACCCCTTCTCCTTCCACCAGTTTGACCTGCACGCCGCACAGCGGCCAATCTAGCAGCCAGCCTTCTGTCTTCCAGGTTTGGGAGCAGAAGAAAGACTTTAACCCAAACCATCCCAAAGCCAAAAGCCTGAATGTCGGCATTGCCAGGCTTTTGGCCTTGGAAATGTTGCCTTTCCGTCTGGTGGACACAGATGGGTTCCGCCACGTCATGGCTTTTGCCTGCCCCCAAGACCAGATGCCGAGCAGGCATTTTATTGCCAGAAAAGCTGTCCCTGCCATGGCCAGCCACGTGTCATCTAGAATCTCAAGCGCGTTGTCTGCATCTGTGTCTGGCAAAGTCCATCTGACCACCGACACATGGACTAGTAAGCACGGCCAAGGCCGCTATATCTCTGAGACAGCTCACTGGGTGATCTGGGTGGATGTCTCTGGTGGTAATGGTGGCTCTCAGGCTCGGTGCACGCTCTTCAACTCCGCAAGTATGCTGTAGGGTTCTGTCCCACAAGGTCCACTGGTAGCATCACGTGCCCAGTGAAACCAGGCCGTGTTGAAATTAATCTGTCTTGGAGACCGTCAACACACAGGTCAGGAGCTGTGGACGGCACTTCGCAATGAGACCGAACGCTGGCTGGGTGACAAGAACCTTGTGCCAGGCAAGGTGGAGGGCAATAGCGGACGAAATCTACTGGCAGCCCTTAAGATCGGTAGGCTGGAGCACATCACTTGCCTTGCACACGTCTTGAACCTCGTCGTCCAGAATTTTCTACAACGCTACCCGGGTCTGGACTGCCTGCTGAAGAAGGCTCGAGGTCTGAGCTCACACTTCCGCCGTTCGCACCCTGCTTCGTCCCGCCTGGCTGTGTTACAGCGTTAGCTCGGCCTCCCCGTCAACCATCTGATTGTTGACATTGCAACACGCTGGAATTCAACCCTCCACATGCTCCAGCGATTGTAGAAGCAGCGCAATGCCATTATGCAGTACGAAGTGACACATGGCCCGACAAGCAGCGGTGTGGACCTCGGGGTGTTGAGCCACCGAGAGTGGAGGCAGCTGAAAGAGCTCTACACCATCCTTGCGAGTTTTAAAGAAGCCACCAAAATGGTCAGTGCGGACAATGCTCTTGTCAGCATGAGCATTGTGGTGATCTTAGTTCTGGAACAAGTGTTGGACACTCTGAAACAGCAGGTCCCACCAGCAATGGAGGAGGAAACGGACACAGATGCAGACACAAAGCCTTTCTCTCTGTCAAATCCAGAAGGCCCGACAATTTCACAACTTTATCGGTCTTCATTAGGCGGTGGTTCGGGGTCCAGGTCTGGTGCACGGCGGCGCCTCAGCTCTCAGGGTGCATCATCTGGCCAAGTCAGGGCTGTGTTGAAGCCGAGGCGGAGGAAGCAGAGGAGGAGGATGAGGTATTCCTGGACACCGACTTTACCGATGTTCCTGCCTTGGAAATAGGTTGGCACGGATTTGAGGCGGAGGAGGAAGATGAGGAAGATCAGTTTGCTAGTGCCCCTCGACCCCGAGGCTTTGGAAATCAAGGCTCCATCTCTCACATGAGTGCTTGGATGCTCCATTACCTCTAACAAGCGTTCTCGTAGAGGCAGAAATTTCTCAAGCGCTACCCAGGTCTTGACTCTGTACTGAAGAAGGCTGGAGGTCTTAGCTCACACTTCCGCTTCCGCACTCTGCTTCAGCACGACTGTTTTCGTTGCTGCGTCAGGGAATTTTTGTCATGTTAATAGATGACGGACGCCAGCCCTAGCTCTCACTGCACCCACAGTAACTCCGGCCCTGCTGGCTGAACCTGCGTGTTAATAGATGAAAAACACCAGCCCTGGCTCTCATCACACCCACTGTAACTCTGGCCATGCTAGCTGAACCTGCGTGTTAATAGATGACGAACACCAGCCCTGGCTCTCACCGCATCCACTGTAACTCCGGCCCTGCTAGCTCAATCTGCGTGCTAATAGATGATGAACACAAGCCCTGGTTCTCACCGTACCCACTGTAACTCCGGCCCTGCTAGCTGAACCTGCGTGTTAATAGATGACGAACACCAGCCCTGGCTCTCACCACACCCACTGTAACTCTGGCCCTGCTAGTTTAACCTAAGTAATTTCATTCAACCCACTTGACAGTAGAATGCAGGATTTTCAGACTGGCCTTGTTGACCTACAGGGGACATCTGTTTTGTTTGCTTAAATTCTAATGTCACGGTGGAACAATGTCACCAGTAGAATGGCAAGTACCTCTAGCCGCAGCAGTATTGGAAAACTAGTTGTTTTTAATATAGTTTATTTCTTATTCCGAAATTTTCTGCTGATGGTCCATAAGGGCACCTTAGGGGTATTTTTGGTCCTGCTGCGTTACAGGATATGGATAGTCAATGTCCATTTCACTTAAATACTGCTTCAAAGACTACTTTCTTCCGGCACTTTTTAATCTGTGGGTCATGTAGGTTTGAGGGTCATGCTACGGTCCAGGACAGGTATAGTCAATGTCCAGTTCAACTAAAATGGTGGTTCAAAGACTTCTTTTTCAGGCACTTTTTAATCTGTGGGTCATGCAGGTTTTCGGGTCATGCTTTGGTACAGGACAGGTATAGTCAATGTCCAGTTCAACTAAAATGGTGATTAAAAGACTACTTTCTTCCGGCACTTTTTAATCTGTTGGTCATGTAGGTTTAGGGGTCATGCTTTGGTACAGGACAGGTATACTCAATGTCCAGTTCAACTAAAATGGTGGTTGAAAGACTCCTTTTTCCGTCACCTTTTAATCTGAGGGTCATGCAGGTACAGGACAGGCATAGTCAATGTTCAGTTCAACTAAAATGGTGGTTGAAAGACTCCTTTTTCAGGTACTTTTTAATCTGTGAGTCATGTAGATTTAAGGGTCATGCTGCGGTCCAGGACAGTGATAGTAATTGTCCTGTTCAACTAAAATGGTGCTTCAAAGACTGTTTTTTCCGGCAATTTTTAATCTGTGGGTCATGCAGGTTTTTGGGTCATGCTGTGGTACAGGACAGGTATAGTCAATGTCCAGTTCAACTAAAATGGTGGTTCAAAGACTCCTTTTTCAGGCACTTTTTAATCTGTAGGTCATGTAGATTTAAGGGTCATGCTGCGGTCCAAGACAGGTATAGTCAATGTCCTGCTCAACTAAAATGGTGGTTCAAAGACTGCTTTTTCCGACACTTTTTAACCTGTGGGTCATGCAGGTTTGAGGGTTATGCTGTGGTACAGGACAGAGAACAAAAGGAAAAAAGAGGGGGCGCACAATAGTGTGATACTGTTAAGGATCAATTGATGAAAGGAAAAAAGAGATTTCTCTCACCTTTTGAGGTTAATTTAGAGGCATAACACTCATATGCAACTGCGGGGTTATTTGTATTCCGTAGCCCTTAGTACGGCAGCCGCGGGTCGCTGACACTCCACTCGGGGATCCGATGGTGGATGAACGGCAATGCAGTAAGAAAAAAAATGTGGGACCCGGCGCACGTGCAAAATAAACTAAAATAAAGCCCGAGCTAAAGGCTTATTATAGAATTGTCACTTTATTCTTAAAAGTGCAGAGGAAGCATGGGTTCACGTGCGAAACGCGTAAAGTCTTTTTAATATATTATGTCATGTTTTTAATTTTGCGAAGATAGCCTCTTTGCACTTTTAAGATTAAAGTGACAATTTTATAATAAGCCTTTAGCTCGGGCTTTATTTTAGTTTATTTTGCACGTGCGCCGGGTCCCACATTTTTTTCCTTCCTGCATTGTGGTACAGGACAGGTATAGTCAATGTCCAGTTCAACTAAAATGGTGGTTGAAAGACTCCTTTTTCCGGCACTTTTTATTCTGTGGGTCAGACAGGTTTAAGGGTCATGCTGCGTTCCAGGACAGGGATAGTCAGTGTCCAGTTCAAGTAAAATGATGGTTCAAATAATACTGCCTTCTAGCACTTTTTAATTTGTGGGTCATGCAGGCTTAAGGGTCATGCTGTGGTATAGGACAGGGGTAGTGAATAGTCTGACTTTTTTTCTGTGACTCTTGTTGCCTAATTTTCTTGCCTAAGATGTAGCCCGTATCCAGTTTCACTTTTGGTGGATGGTTAATTTCCAGCACTCTCACCGTCTGGTTTGTGGTTTATGAGAATGAATGGGTTGTTTTCCACTCAGCCTAGGACTTTAATCAATCATGTCGGCGATAATCTGCTATCAACTATCGACGCTGCATCAGCACACATGACTACATATCTGTCGCATAATCGACTATCAACCTAGACTCTGATAACGATAGTTGACACAATCACTTCATCAACTAGTCATCGTCGATAAATCTGTTTATCGACTATCGTCTAAGCATCGTCATGATAATTGTCGATAATTGACTATCGACTTGATAACGATAGTTGACATACAATTGCTCATCTGCTATTAAGACAGGGCCCACATGTATAAACTGTTTAGTCTAAACTCCCCTCATTTGCCCATAGAACCTATGGGCCAAAAAGTGAGTTTTAGATCGAAACAGGTTCATACATGTGGCCCTAAAATCAGAGAAAAAATGGAAACACAAACACATACCACACATCTGTGTGTTTTGAGCCTACTAGATGGGCTCTTATTTGTGACTAGAGACATTTAAACGAGGATATCCTTAAATAGTATCCTAATCAGTGTGTGTCACAAAATAGCACAGTGTAACATAAAACCTTACGAAAGAAGAGTATGTCTGGTTACTAACTCAGTAAACAGCAGATGATCTGGACACCCTTAAAAAAATCTAGATCGATAGCCGATTGTCGATTTCTAACAAGAAAATCGTGTCGATTTTCGCTCTCGATCGATCCATCCGATCTTCCCATAAAGTCAATGGGAGAAAGTGATCAGGTTTAATTTATGATACCGAAACAGGTGACGAGAGCTGTGAATTACCATCCATAACATTAAACTAGATACATGGTACAACTTAGTGTGGCTCAAAAGAGTCACAAGAAAAAGTTCAACAAATGAAGCAAGTACGAGGTCTAAAAATAATTAATTCCTTCAATTGCTTACTGTAAAGATGAGACTTACGCTCAGCTATAGCAGGTACAAAGCGGTAGCAGCTCGCTACAGGGCCCTATTTACACATAATGAACCCATCGGGTATTGGACTAATGCTCAGGTAACAGGTATAGCCCCTAATCCTTTTTTCATGCGAGTGCAGGTAACCATGAGAACATATATGTGGTGGCAGCAAGAACATTCCAACGGGAACATGGAAGTTTCAGCTTATGTCAGGGCCGTATTTCTATGGGGGTGCAGTGTAGCCAGGAGGCTAGCCGTCAGTCATCCTTCTTTAACATTAATGAAAATATAGGACCCCATGCAGCTAAATCAAGTGGGGCTCCCACCCAACAGTTCACTAGTCCTATTTTGTAACATGTCCATCTGAGAGGCCCCTATTTTTTGATTACACAGATCTCACTGGGACAGATACTGCCCTACAGTTGGCATCCCCTGGCATCCCTGGTTACTAGCCTGATCCCAAAACCCGCAAACATGACCTTTTTGGACACTCAGAAGAAAATTTGCAAGAAGAAAAATGAGCATTTTGAATATTAGTTTATTTTCAATAGACATTTACTAACGGTGTCTTGTTGCACGCAGTGGCTGGCTCTGACCACAAAAAACCAGCAAAAATATGACCTCCATATAGGACACCCAGAGAATAAAATTAGCGAAGAAGAAATGAGTAATCTTGGCATTATAGATTGTTTTTCAGTGACCTCTGTTATACTACTTTGGTGTCTTTAACAGTGTCCTGACCCTCTAAACCACAAGTCATAATGACCCTTGTGGAGACTCAGAATAAACTTTGAGCATGAAGAAATGATTATTTGGAATAAGAATTTGTTCAATAAGAACCTTACTATCGGTCTATGTCTTCTACTACATGGCCCTGTATCCCAAAAACAGTAAAAATTATCTTTTCACACTCAAATAAAATTCATCGAAGAAATTAGTAATTTGGAATAAATTCTTTCATTAGGACCATTGATTTTTTTCATGTGGAATGTGTATTTTACCATAGTAAAAGAAGACAGTGCTACATTTTTTACTAGTAAGAGACATCAGGACAACCAGGGGAAACAAAAATCATCCGCTCAGAGATCCACTCTTGAATCATTCGATAAATGTCTTCAAAAGATCCACATTCTCAAGGGAAAGACAGATACGTTTTCTCAGTTAGCACTCCGCCAGCTGTGCTGAAGTGCATTCCAAGATATGATTTAGCCTGCTGGGCAAGATAAAACTTCTATGGCTTGTCCTAGAGTCAGCTCAGCCATTCATCCTGTTGGACACCCAGCAATTTGATTGGTATTCCCACACAGTCCAAAACATTGGGGTTGCGCCTAGGCTGTCATGGAAACATGGCCTTAAGGTGGTCTCTTGTACGTGTCATGAAATCCTGCCCTGCCTGACAGTGTTTGTAGAGGTGGTAAATAACGATTGCCCACCAGTCACCCATAGGCTGCTGCCACACTGCCTGCTGCAGATGCTGCTCTCGATGGTCTACTTGCAACCTCTACCTGCTGGCATGTTGCTTAGAAAGTTGTTCCACCCTGTTTGACATTAGAATTGTGATAATGATGTAACAGATGTCTCCGATTTGTAGCCTCAAACATCATCATCACAGTTATTTCTCATCCTGACAGTCTACAATCCTCAAGCCTGCAGGCTCAGAAGCCACATGCAACTGCGAGGCAATTGCTGACACGTTCAGGATTTCTGCTGAACTGACACCAGCTTCCTCTCTCCCCTTTGAGGGCATTCAGCGATTGGGCGTCAAGCAGCAGACAAAATCACCTCTTTGGCCTCTTGAACTTTGAAATTGTTTTCTACCCCCACTGCATTGTGTCAACAGAGAGATCATCAGAATATGGATTATAATGGAGCGATCTGTACATTGTTGCATTTGTCTGTGTTTGTTTCAGGTGGAACGATGATGATGAGAGCGATGCATAGAACAGACAATATGTACTTGTGGCGCCAATGTAAAGACCTGAAAGGACACGAGGTAAGGTATAACCCTTCGATTTTTTCAGGTTGTGTAACCCCCCCACTGAAGAACGATTGGCGGCCCTTTCAGTACTCGAGCTCACCAGTAAATACCTGATCACAAGCAGCGTAAATGAACAAGGCCTGGATGGTCCATGCTGAAGATGTGCTATCCTGCTTGTGTGTTGTCCGGAGAGGAAGGAGCCGACTTGTCTCGTTACCTTTAGCTCCACGTCCTTGCTCGCTAATACAACCTCTATTTTCGCACGATCCATGTTCAAAAAGATAAATCACGTTATTAATATAGGTACAACGATTTGTTCTCACTCTACAGTCTCTTAACTGAGTCTAGAACTTGTATACTTCTAAAGTACAGTTAAATCACACAAGTGTTCTTAAGATTCCTCACAATCTTCCAACTGGTAAATAGGATTCTAAAACAGAATTTTTTTCTACTGGAAACTATGTAGTGAAATTTGTCCTTATTGGAAGAGAACCCTGACATCTCTAAATCAACTGTTCTTGAATCCTTTACACATTGCAACACAGCTAGGATTAGAACAGATTTTTTTCTATGGAATATCTGTAAAATGTATATATCTTTTCTCTGGCAAGAACACAGACACCCAAATCAACAGTGTTCTGGAATGCCTATACTTTGCAACTGGTAACTAGAATTAAGAAAAGAAAAGAACACAGAGAAAGGATAAAGGATAC
This sequence comes from Phyllomedusa bahiana, assembly GCA_025379985.1. Taxonomy (NCBI): domain Eukaryota; kingdom Metazoa; phylum Chordata; class Amphibia; order Anura; family Hylidae; genus Phyllomedusa; species Phyllomedusa bahiana. Next base: position 12,059 of record JAODAL010048240.1, on the reverse strand, counting down.
AAAAGTAACCTTTACAATGAAGTTATAGCTTATGTACACACAAAAATCTACAAGAAAAAACACCAAATAATAATGTTGTGTGTACCTAAAATTATCTGACTTTTTAATATGCTATACAGATAAAACATAGAAACAGTATGAAAATACCACACAAATAAAGTCTGAAAATAGACACTGGGCCAAAACCAGCAAATGATAAGAGACATACACCTAAGGGAACGTAGACTAAAGAAATTAAGGGACAAGAGGGAAGTAACCCTACCAAGTCCCTACTTATCTAACACTACTAACACGCCCCGTCCATGATAAACACTTCGGGGTATTCTCGCCAACCAACAAGGGCATCCCCGACTGGAACCTGTCCATTCCACACACTATCCCTGTAGAAAGAGATGTCCCAACATGTTTCAGTATCCTATTTACACATTAGTCGAGACTAGGGGACCTGGTAAATAACGAAAAAGTTTCATATTGATTGAAGACCACAAAGTTGCAACCTATGTAAAACAAAGGATAGCATTAAAAAGGAATTTAACAATAAAGCCCGATTTATCAATAGGATCACTATGATAGTAGAAAATACACCATAAATGCCCTTAAGGGACACAAAATCAACACTGTTATTGAATCCTTATACTTTGCAACAGGCAACTAAGATTAGAAACATAATTTTTTTCTATGGAATATCTGTGAAATGGGGTCTTATGGAAGAACGTGTCCTTTGTACCACCGGTCTGTCCCTACACCAAAACTACAGCAAGGGAATTTTGGGGATGGAATGAAAATTCTGCAAAACAAAACAGTAAAGTCTCCACAGCACGATTGTCTTCTCTAATAGTGTACATTGTACGCTGTACTTTTCACCCACAAAACCCCAGCAAGGAAATTTTGGGCACAGAATGAAAATTTTCTGCAAGAAACAGAATAATCACAGCGTTATTCTTTGAGAGATTTCCTAACAGTGTCTTTGTGCACGATAGCTGACTCGCCACTCCAAAACGGCAGCAACGGAACTTTCTGTGGCAACTGCAAAGATGGCAAGTATGCAGCAATATCAAAATAACTAATTACTTTTGTCTAGGATTCCCTAATCTTGCTGTTCCTCAACCCTAACTAATCTTTAAACATTCTTTTATTAAAGAGTTGAGCAGTTGACAAATAATACAAACTGAAAGATATCATAAAAACAATAGAAGAACGTACTGTTCATACAAAAAGACAGTTACTGAATAACCGATAATTAACAATGTGGATAGTTGGACATAACAATAAATTTTAGTTGAATAATATAAACATGCTGTTATGAGAGAACAAAAATAATTATTGTACTACAGTAGATGCAACAGGTAACTGATGAAAAAAACCATAGATTCCAAAGAATCTTCCTCTTAATACTGACATAAGGAGGGTCAATTAACTTCATTACACCCAGGCCAGACACATGAGATTAGATTAATTTCTTTCTGATAACCCTCAATTTATAGAGGGTGGGCTTAGGGTTTCTATTCCAATTGAATGCAAATAGCTGTTTCTCTCAGGCTGCGAGATAAGAGGTGAAAAAAAAATGTGCGATGTGTATGATGGGACAAGATGCACATCAACAACCAATATCTAAAAACCGCAAGTTCAGGAGTCCAAGAAAAGGATAGGATTAGTAATTTTATCTGAGAGATAATATTTAGAGACTGGGTGTGGGAAAAACTCTCCAAATATTTTGAATGACTGGACACCCCCATCACCCAGACAATGTAGCATGCGTGCCTTGTTGACCGCCCCTCTCCAACATCATGATCTGCGGGATCCAGGGAACATCTTAGTCTGAACCTTGGAGGGGGATAAGTACCACCGCAGGTGGAATCTTAATCATGGATGTCGTTTATGGTTAGTATGTCATTATTCATCGACTAAAGAGGAAGATGATGGATCGTGCTTATTGTCCATTCGAAGCCTTTAGAGAATTGGTGAGGGTATATAATTCTTCTTTCTCCATTTTATACTCCTAGATCGCTAGGGAACTTGGCGGTGGAGGTGTTCTACTTGGCCGATATTTGTATGGTATGTTATAGATAGGTTACAGCCTTTTTTGAAGGTCCACTTTACTTATATGCAAAGAGAAACAGTCTTCGTGGAAATCAGGATGTTGTGGGTTGAGGTGTCTGGCCATTTTTATAGTCTTGGAGCAAATGTTCTTATTTGCAGGAACTGAAAAAATAGTTGAGCGAGGCAAGAAATAAAGAAGTAGAGATATTGTAAATGAGAGGAATGTTTTCATCCTGAAACAGTTTGGCAATATGAGGATGTCCATGCTTCTGCCATGATTTAAATGTAAGGGAATTATTCTCAGCATTTTTAAGAGTATTTAAGGATATATCTCCTTACGAAGGTGATGATCCAACTTGTTAGTTATGACATAAGTAGACCAAAGTTTTGAGTAAGTTCTGTATTTACCTAAGTGGAAGAGGTTGGCAACAGGGGCACCAAGTAATGAGGATTTAAGATGTACTCCTAGGGGGATTAGGGTGTACAAATGAATGACCACATTTTTAGACATCTATAATTGGCGCCATAAGTGAAAGGCTCAAGCATACTATAGCCGCGTTGTAAGCCAGAAAACTTTGGGCCTGCTAATCTCCATCCTTAATGCTGAAGAACAAGAGGTCTTGTTATGACTCTGGGGCTTTTCCTCACACCAAATAAAGGTAGAGAAAAGCTATTGTGAATTTAAGATTTTAAATTGCAGTAGGTATTAAGATAGGGAATTTGCTCTGCATACTTGTATATGTATTCGGTATAGCAATGACATTTATAAATAAACGTACATAAATTCTTGCTAGTCCAAGACATAGGTTAAAGTGTTGCAAAACCGTTTGATTTCGACTTGTAAATCAGAACAAAAGAGAATTTAAATTCAAATCTATCAAACTTGTACGAGGAAGGGGAAGAAATGACTTTAATCACCCTAAATAATCGACTTCACAATCTTCAGCTAGCTTGAAATCAAAAAGTTTTTAAAATTGGCATTTTGCAGATTTAGATTTTGTTATAGGAATAATAGAGGAACTTGTGGTTTTAGTTGGTAATAAAGATATCAATAGAAAATGTAGATAGGATAATTTAGGATTTAGGAATTGAGAATTGTGTCTGAAACAAATTAGCCTAATGTTCATCCCTGTCATATAGTCTTATTTTATGGTTATGTGGTTAACTAGGAAGGAACCCGATAAACGTGGGTTACTTATAATATGTTCACCCAGGGCTTGCAACCAAAACATAAATAGCGGGATAGAGGACATCCTTGATGGGTGCCTTAGATTAGGTCAAAAGAGGGAGGACAGAAAGCCAGAGTTGAAAACAATTAGCTGACCCGGTTTTCGCGTATAACAAGGGCAGTGATCATCTGCGCATCAAAATATATTAACACACAGTAAACCCAAATCACTAGTATCAATTAGACTTGTTTTCAATCGTACTTGCCAGTATACTCGTCGACATAGTCTTTTTCATCGTCAATATGACAAAAAAGCTACATCTTGTGTCCGATAATCCTGCAAATTTGTACCACAGAATCCAGCAATCAGACACGTGTCGCATTTCTCACTAGGCTTGTGCACTCGACCTTGGACAAATCCAGTTTGATCTTTATACGTATAGAGTTGCGGAGTACAACAGAAGTTTATTAAGACGGGATACAGCTAAACTAATTTTTTTTGCATAAAATCTTAATGTCTGTATTCAATAATGAGTATTGTCTATAGTTTCACACTAAGTCTTGTCAAGTCTATGTTTTATCCTGGTTTTTCCGAGGTGATTGAGTCTTGTGATATACTCGGCTAATAAGAGGCTCCATTGGGGGATCACGGGAAGTGGCAATATCAATACATAATCAACTAAGTGGGAAGTAAAGAATTTCTTCTGAGAACAGAGCCATAATACTCGTCTGTTAATGCCCATGTTCAGAGTCCAGGGGCTTTATTCATTTTACAATGTACGAATTGGCATGCCCAACCTCTGCTAAGGGATATTGGTAAGTTTAGTTTTTCTAAATGAGTGGGGGAAAGAGTCGGTAAAGATATAGAGGTGAAGGAAATTATTTATATCATCAGTCTAGAGGAAGCCAGGGAAAAAATTAAAATTTTATTTTTTTGGATGACCTGAAGATTATAGAGATTGACTAAAAGGATGCGAATTGTTCAGCAATATCTAGTGGATTAATGAGTTTTTTATTACCTGAGTGAGGAAGTCAAGAATGGGTATCTAGATTGTAGCCGTGCTGAACTTTGATTTCTTCTGGCTAGTAGTTTTTTGTGGGTCTGTCTCCTAGTGTGTAAAAATTCACCATTTCATTTTAAGAGATAAAAATTTCTGTAGAAACAAAAAACGTAAATCATTCCTTGGAAGCTATATTATTTCTGTTTATGTCAAGCGATGTGATGAGCTTTAAAATCCTCCTCCAGGTTTTTGATATTAAGTAATAGGTTTATTGAGAGAAGATTTGGTATTTTTCTTTCTAGATCTACCTAGCTAGTTGAATAAGATAACCACGAATAAATGCCTTATGGGCACAGCCATAGCATTGAGGAGGAAGAAGCAGTGAAGTAATAAAGTGAAAAATAATCTTTAAGTTGTGATTTTAATAGGTGATCATTTTCTGGATTTTTGAGGACTCAAAGTTGATTAGTCTCCCAGAGGGGTTTCTGAGGGTTTATGTGCACTGAATAAGTTTACAAGGATCATATCTACGCGAGGTTGGCGTGATCACAAGGACCAGTAAGGTATGATCCGATGTCAGAGGAGAGAAAGTTTTGTTAATACAAATTTTACATCAATGTATGCCAACAAAAGTCTAAGACGGGATGGACCTGATTTTCAAAGAGAGGAAAAAAAGGTGTATCTCTTTCTTCTGTGGAAGCAAATAACCGCCAGAAGTATCGTGACGCTCTTTCCCCTCTAGTAACGAAAGAGTGAAGATCTAGGTGTTAATTTTCCTCTCGATCTAGAGGCGATGATCTATGATCATTTTCTTACCACAAAGTTGAAATCCACCACATACAATAAGTCTGCTTTCTAAGCTTCTTAGCAGTGGAGGATGACGTTTCGGACATAAAAAGTACTTTGTTTTTTCAATTAGGTGAGTATAGCGTAACAAGAGTGTAAGGTTGTAATTAATTTCACAAATCAAAATAATGTATTGACTCTGGATCTATAATCTTATTGGTGTAAATGAAATGAGATTGAATTTTCTGACTAAAATTGCGACGCCCAGCGCTCTCTATTTTAGAGGCGATAGTGATTGGAAGGCTGAAGGGGACAATTTAGCATTTTTCAATCTATGTGCATCATGGGATAATTAAATCGTGTCTCCTGTAAACAAAATAATATCAGTAGAGACTGGGCAAATCCATTTTCAACACGTAGTCTGGAAATACGTCGATTTACAGGAACTTCAGGAGAAAACTTTGATTCCTGAACGATAGTCGAAGTAGGGCGCGATTCGTCTGGAATGAAGCGTGTTTTTGATGTGATAAAATGTGGCTCTGCCAATACATGGCGTTACATGGGGAGTCAAAAGAAGCTCTGGTGGACAGGAAAAAGACCGTAAGCCTACATGACATTGTCAGTCTAGATGAAGCCATCAGAGACCGAGTAGCGGATCTGTGACGTCACCCGTCAATTTTAGCACTATAATCAAGTCTCCCCGGGCGCCATGACTCACATCCCTCACACTCTTCTCACTATGTGCTGTGTAGGGAAAGGGTGCTGCCCGGTTGCCACAGCCATTCGCGTGCTTTGCTGCTTATTGATTTCTTGTTCCTCTACTAAAGAATCACTCTTGATATCAGCGATTGATTTGGGTGAGTTGTCACAGCTTGTCTCAGAGACTCTGCTTCTCTGCATCGTTCCTAGTACTCTCAGTCTTGAGAACTTTGTGGTGTATTGGACACTCAAGAAGCGCTCCAACTGTCTGCCTCGCAACTGCAGTCATGCAATATTTACCTTTAAATGCATACTCTTCTGCATTGACACATTGAATATCCAAGGTTATCTGAAGGCCTGTCCTGTTGTAGCTTCAGTTACACAGACACAGCGTCTTTCTTCACACATCCAAATTCCTACAAACATACTGGTTGAGCTCATTTACATCAATGCTGTCAATTTCCTAATCAGGGGTTAATTTAAGCGTTGTTCTTTTGTGTGTCACTACAAGAAACATACCCTTAGTCACCGGCGCCAAAATATAAATGATGAGCCCTTCGTATGCATACACATCATCACAACCGAGCAGGTTAATTACAATTTTTCTTCTGTTTTTCGTGTTCCGCTAAAATACACAGCATGTTACTATACAATTTATACTCTCTCCCCACGATTTAACACTGCTACAAAGCAGGTAATTATGTTGGCAGTTAGCACATATATTTTTTGCGTAGCGATTTTTATCATCAATGGGTTAACTAAAGTCCTGTGTTATTTTCTGAGCAGTTGTAAACTATAGTAAACACACGCAAAGAGAACGTTGTTTTCACATTTTCACTTCACACCCGCCAAGAAGAAATTTTTGGCTGTAGCATAATTCATATCCGCATACAAGGATGTTAATCTAAAGCCTGTTTTTAGCGTAGTTTTTATATTAACAGTAATAATCACGACAAGTTTTTAACACGGCACATGACACGTAGAAAAGTTTCTTCCCCTGCCCAGTCTTGTTGGAGCACATTAGATCCAAAAGGGTTACCCAAGCTTGTTACTCTGGGTTCTTCAATCTATTGGAGTCAAATAAAGGTGTTATTTATCATATACAGAATATCTTTCATCACGCGACAGTGGTCTGTACATTTTACGAACAAACAGTAATAACAGACAGATGAGTGGCAGGCTCTTCACCTGCGAGTGGCAAGTAGAGGCTTCACCTCAACATCCTGGAGCAAGGCCCCAGGAGGTAGCCCAGCAATGGGCGTCGCATCAGGTGGCCTCACTCAGTGAGGCAGCACAGGGGTTAAACCTCGCTTCTTACCTTAGCCCGTTAGGTTGTTCTCAGCAACCGGCCAAGGGTTCTTGATCTGGTTGGACACAGTCAAGGGTCACTGGTACCACTTCCTCCCAGTATGACATCTGACAACCCCAAGCCAAGAGTCGGTGGATCGTCCAGACACACCCTTAAGTTATCATGGCCCCAGGAGCGGGTCAGTGGACCTCACTCTGTCCGCTGCTGGATCTGATGAACTCCCGCCTCGTCCCGATCCCAAGTTCCTTCGTCAGAATGCATCTAAACCCCTATGTGGTATGGTCGGCTCTTAGATCGATCACAAATAATATAGCGACGGAATGAAAAAATTCAGAGGGGCAGTCACACCAGCTAATCTGGCAGGCGAGGTCAGGGGGATATGGGGGAAATCACCCCTGGCTTATCCATTGCAAGTAATGGACAACGGTCTCATCAGTATAGATGTAGCAAGTTGCACTGTAGGGATACGGACCCATTGCGCGTTGTGAGGATAACGGTTCAAGACCTGTGCATGAGGAACAGCCAGTGACAGATGAAAACCACAAATCGAGATGATGAATTAGCCGACCGCACGATGGGCGAGCGGGTGAAGCAAGGTGGCTTCATCATCGTCAGGAAAAAGAGGTAGCATTCAGCATTTTGCCGTGTCTCAGGCAACTGGCACAGCCAGCATCATTGGGATTCTGTGTGGAACCTGAGTTTGAGTTCAGTCAGGGTAGCAGCAGTGTAGGTCATGCGAGACAAGCGGCTCCTCGGGGGAAAAAAAACCGCTCGGGGGCCCAAGAAAGTAGCGGCCGGGGCTCGGGAGGGGGCGGCGATAGTAGTCCTCAGTGCGGGCGTTGGGGTAAAATCAGTACTCGGGGGGTTTGTGGCATTTTTGAAAGACACCCAAAGGGCCTTTTGGGGTTAAAAGAAATCTGGGGCCGAAAGTGAAGCGTCGGGAGCAACGTTGGCACCCGGCCGCGTCAACACATGCATGTCACCTCCTTTGGGCCTGGGAAAAATGTGGCTTAGATGTGGTGGTCCATCCAGCCGCCACAGCCACGCAGCACGCCCAGGGACGCATGCCATTGCACCCATCAAGGCTCCACCCTCACAGAAGGGAGGTTTCTTTGCCATCATCTTCGGTCCAGTGCACCTGCCACCCCAGTTCGAAGGTCCGCGGGGACTACGGGGCACCCAAAACTGGAGTTTTGGGCGAAATTGCCGAGTTTGCGTGGAGAACTGTCCGGCCCCGGGCCCTAGTGTGGCATCAGAGCGGGTGTTCGTGCGGGGGGGGCCATCGTTACCCCCAAGGGAAAACCGCTTTTTCCACGGGGGAAAAGTGGAAAAGATGACCTTTTTCAGAGAAAACAGGCGTGGATCGGCCAGGGTTTCCCAAAAACAAGCCTTAGGGTCAGACGACATCAGCATGAGCCTCACCCCAAAATGTGGAAATGAGTTGCGTTCAAACTACCCGCCTCACCATTTCTGTCCGACCCGCCCGATGCCACCATCTGCTGCGTTTCTCCATTGCCACCCCCACTTTACCAGGGGCTGGTATTTCCACCCCCCTCCACACCCGGGGGGGCATTTGCCACCATGACCTATGCTGGTGTTTGCTGGTGCCCGGGCATCCACCTCTGTCATTGTCAATCTGTGGCCCATCCCGTTGGTTTCCCCCCTCCCATCTGTCATTTTGCCACTTCTTGGGGCCTACTACTTTTTTGTCCCCCCAGAAAGTCATTGTGCCCTGTCTACCTCATGCTCTGTGTGGCTGCTGCCGTGACTCACAAACGTGTCATTATGCCACTCGCTGACCTCATGCTGCTGCTGCCGTCACCTGCCCTCTCTGTCATTGTGTCACTCTGTGGCCTACTCCTGTTTTGGCCACCTCCAGAATGTCATTGTGCCACTCTCTGACCTCATGCTGCTGTTGCTCCTGCTGTGACCTACACACTCTGTCATTATGCCACTGTCTGACATCGTGCTGCTGCTGTGGCTGCTGCCGTGACCTACACACTGTGTCATTGTGCCACTCTGTGGCCTACTCCTGTTTTTGCTACCTCCAGAATGTCATTTTGCCACTGTCTGACCTATGCTGCTGCTGTGGCTGCTGCCGTGACCTCCACACTCTGTCATTGTGCCACTGTCTGACTTCATGCTGCTGCTGTGGCTGCAGCCATGACCTGTCATTGTGCCACTCTGTGGCCTACTCCAGTTTTTGCCACCTCCAGAATGTCATTGTGCCACTGTCTGACCTCATGCTGCTGCGCTGGCTGCTGCCATGCCTTCCACACTGTGTCATTGTGCCACTCCCTGACCTGATGCTGCTGCTGCCGTCACCTCCACTCTCTGTCATTGTGCCACTCTGTGGCCTACTACTGTTTTGCCACCTCCAGAATGTCATTGTGCCACTGCCTGACTTCATGCTGCTGCTGTGACTTACGCACTCTGTCATTGTGCCACTGTCTGACTTCATGCTGCTGCTGTGGCTGCTGCCATGACCGACACACTGTGTCATTGTGCCACTCTGTGGCCTACTCCTGTTTTTGCCACCTCCAGAATGTCATTAAACCACTGTCTGACCTCATGCTGCTGCTGTGGCTGCTGCCGTGACCTACACACTCTGTCATTGTGCCACTGTCTGACCTCATGCTGCTGCTGTGGCTGCTGGCGTGAACTACACACTCTGTCATCGTGCCACTGTCTGACCTTATGCTGTTGCTGTGGCTTCTGCGGTGCCCCTCTGACTTTGTCATTGTGCCACTCTGTGGCCTACTCCTGTTTTTTCCACCTCCAGAATGTCATTGTGCCACTGCCTGACCTCACTCATGCTGCTGCTGTGACCTACACACTCTGTCATTGTGCCACTGTCTGACCTCATGCTGCTGCTGCCGTCACATCCACTCTCTGTCATTGTGCCACTCTGTGGCCTACTCCTGTTTTTGCCACCTCCAGAATGTCATTGTGCCACTGTCTGACCTCATGCTGCTGCTTTTGCTCCTGCTGTGACCTACACACTCTGTCATTGTGCCACTGTCTGACCTCATGCTGCTGATGTGGCTTCTGCCGTGACCTACACACTGTGTCATTGTGCCATCTGTGGCCTACTCTTGTTTTTGCACCTCCATATGTCATTGTGCCACTGTCTGACCTCATGCTGCTGCTGTGGCTGCTGCCGTGCACTCCACACTGTGTTATTGTGCCACTGTCTGACCTCATGCTGCTGCTGTGGCTACTGCCGTGACCTCCAATCTCTGTCATTGTACCAGTTTGTGGCCTACTACTGTTTTGCCACCTCCAGAATGTCATTGTGCCACTGCCGGACCTCATGCTGCTGCTGTGACTGCTGCCGTGCCCTCCACACTGTGTCATTGTGCCACTCTGTAGCCTACTCCTGTTTTGGCCACCTCCAGACTGTAATTGTGCCACCCTCTGACCTCATGTTGCAGTGGCTGCTGCCGTCACCTCCACTCTCTGTCATTGTGCCACTCTGTGGCCTACTACTGTTTTGCCACCTCCAGAATGTCATTGTGCCACTGCCTGACCTCATGCTGCTGCTGTGACCTACACACTCTGTCATTGTGCCAATGTCTGACCTCATGCTGCTGCTGTGGCTGCTGCCGTGACCTCCACTCTCTGTCATTGTGCCAATCTGTGGCCTACTCCTGTTTTTGCCACCTCCAGAATGTCATTTTGCCACTCTCTGACCTCATGCTGCTGCTGTGGCTGCTGCCGTGACCTCCACACTCTGTCATTGTGCCACTATCTGACCTCATGCTGCTGCTGTGGCTACTGCCATGACCTCCACTCTCTGTCATTGTACCACTCTGTGGCCTACTACTGTTTTGCCACCTCCAGAATGTCATTGTGCCACTGTCTGACCTCATGCTGCTGCTTTGACTGCTGCCGTGCCCTCCACACTGTGTCATTGTGCCACTCTGTAGCCTACTCCTGTTTTTGTCACCTCCAGAATGTCATTGTGCCACTCTCTGACCTCATGTTGCAGTGGCTGCTGCCGTCACCTCCACACTCTGTCACTGATGTTGCCACCTGAGCCCTCAGCTTGTTTTTTTCCAGCTGTCGCTGCTATGACTTTATCATGCTACATTCCCGCTTCAGTTTTTTGGTCAGTTTTGCCCTCTTAAGTGCCCAGGGAATTTTAGAGTGAAGCGATTCTAAGAGCGGCGGCTGTCATATGTGTGTCATACTAAGGCACAACATTGTATGAAGACCCAACCAAGCTCCATCTGCATATTTAAGCATGGCACAACGTTCTTCAGCACCCTTCAGGCTCTGTGCAGCCTGGGAATAGCTGTTTTTAACGCGGTTCGTCCCGAAATAATTCAGACCGAAACTAATTTTGTCGGAAAATTTGACGGTCACCGAATCGAATTTTTTAGAAATTCGCCCATCTCTAAATATCAGCTTTGGATTTAGTTACTTGTCTCCACAGCAAAGAACGCTTAAGCGGGGAGTTTAAACCTTTCACATTGTAGGTCCAAAACTTTAACGACATAAAATTAGATATATAAAAAGTATGGAGGACCGCAATACATTATCAATGAAATGCTGAAAACGCTCAAGAGATGCAACAATATTTGGGAAGCAGTGAGAACAAAATCCACGATAACTATAGAAAGTTTCAGAAAATACTTGAGAAATATAAAAACATAACATTACAAGAGAAATGTATTCCTTCAGGAGTAAAACATTAAAACGCTGAAAAGCAAAAAAGCAGAGCTTCCTCTGCCAGTCATCTTCGAGTTAGGACTTAAGACAAAAAGGATACTGAAGAGGGTCAGTCCGCAGGTTTTGAACGAAGTCTGGATGTTTTATTGGACCACAGAGGTGTGATCATCTCTGGACGTGATGTTTTTTTGGGGGCTGGGCTGGAGTCACATGGAGCAAGCAGATTCCAGCTTCTTAGAATAGTACAAACTTCTTCCGGCGAGTTGCAGGTATATTGAGTGCCTTCTCTAGAGATGATAAGTTTGACCAGAAATCCCCATCTATAAATAATCTCCTTGTCACGAAGAATCTTTGTGAAGGGTTGGAACTGTTTTGTCATTAT
>JAODAL010048239.1:0-29187 GCA_025379985.1 Phyllomedusa bahiana | reverse complement strand
GCGGCCACGTCCTACGTTTTAATACTGAAACACACTGATAAATAAACGGAAGGGGCGTTTCTATGTAAAACATTTTGTGTGATTTTTTTCCAGCCAATGCAACCATACCATCCCAGCATGACTTTGCACACACATCTCACCCTGCTCTATTCTGTAAGCTTATTTGCTGGCCGCCAAAATGACAGGAAGCGCCGAAAATGGCGCGATATTAATAGATTATGCACAGATTTTAACCTAAATTATCGCGTGATCTAAAAAATCCGATCAACGTAAATACCGTGCCGATTTCAACTTTGTCGATAATTATCGCTCAACACTACTGTCTTTAGCTTTTGTTGTGGTTTACCATCAGATAACTTATTGCAGTGATATTGTCAGGGCTAGGCTGCACTCAGGCTGCAGGGATCACAGGCTGCAGCATCTGATTTGCAACCCCACCCTGATACACTTGCTGCTGGCAGCTCTTTGAGTGACAGACGTCCAGCCACTCCAGACAGGGGGCGTGTCGCATAAGCCAATGGGAGGACCCGGAGGCCGCTCCAATCAGCTACAGGGGCGGTCTGAGTGCTGTGCCTGTGAAATTTCCTGGCTGCCTTGCTTTCCTGTGATTTGTATTGTGCTGTTTACTTGTGTACCTGACCCCCCGGCTTGTTTTACTTACCTCGGAATGTCTTCTGATTTTGTACCTCGCTCGCCTTTTGGCTTTGGCGTTCCCGTTTGGTATTGACCCGGCCCGTCTAAAACTATTCTTCCTCCTGACGGCCCCCCAAACTCTAGCAGCGCAGGGACTGTCACCCAATTGCCATCTGCCGCCTAGGGCAGCACGTCAAGTAGGCAGGGACAGTGGGCTGGGTTCCAGTCAGGGCTCACTGTACCTCCCTTGACGTGACAGATATATCACTGCCAAATTATTTCTGCTACATCCCTGTGAACATTTGACTATCACACCTATCTACAGTGGGTGTGGGTTACAGTTTTTATACCCCTTGAAATGTTCCTCATTTTTAAATGTTACAGCCACAAACATAAATGTATTTAATGATATTTTATGTGATAAAACAACATTGAGTAGCAACATTGTGTAAAGAAAATGAAACATGCTTTTCCAAATTTTGCAAATTGAAAAACTTAAAGTATGGCATTCATATGTATTCAGCCCCCTGAGTCAATACTTTCTAGAACCACCTTTAGCTGCAATGACAGCTGCAGTCTCTTGGAGATGTCTCTACCAGCTTTGTATATTTAGAGGCTGGAATGTTTGCCCATTCTTCTTTGAAAAATAGCTTAGTCAGACTAAGTCTAGCTTAGTCAGATTGGTTAGTGAATGTTTGTGAACAGCGATTTCCAAGCCATGCCACAGATTCTGGGATTTAGGTCTGGACTTTAACTGGGCCATTTTAACATATGAAAATGGAATGGAAATATTCCTTTAGGACATATTGGTTCATGCCCTATAGGTTTTAAAGTCTGCATCAGTAGGAGAAACAAAGCTTAAATATTCCCTATCCTCCTCCCTTTATCCATATTTTTCCTCACCCTGTGGTTGAAGTTCATGGACAAATGCCTTTTTTCAACCAAACTGACTATGTAATTATGCAATATGCTTTGATTTAAACCCTTCCATTGTAGCTTTGTCTATAGGTTTAGGGTCATTGTCCTGCTGGAAGGTGAACCTATGTCCCAGTCTCAAGTCTTTTGCAGTCTTAAGTAGGTTTTCTTCCAAGATTGCAATGTATTTAGCACCATCCATTTTCCTATCAACTCTTACAAGCTTCCAGGTCTCTGCTGAAGCAAAACATCCCCACAGCATGATACTTCATAGTAGGAATGGTGTGCTCAGGGTGATGTGCAGTGTTGGCTTTCCTCCCTACATAGCGCTCGGCATTTAGGTTAAAAAGTTCAATTTTGTTCCCATTGGACCAAAACCCCTTCTTCCACATGCTTGCTGTGTCCCTTACATAGATTTAGTTGCAAAATGCAAAAGGGACTTCTTATGGTTTGACTTTAAAAATTGGCTTCTGTTTGCCACTCTTCAATAAAGGCTAAATTTGTGGAGTACAGGATTAATAGTTGTCCTGTGGACAGATTTTCATACCTGAGCTGTGGATCTTTGCAGCTCCTCCAAAGTAACCCATCTCGGCTACATCTCTAATTAGTGCTCTTCTTGTCTGGGCTAGGTTTAGGTGGATAACCATGTCTTGGTAGGTACAGGGGACTAAATTTGCACAACACTTCACAAATACTTTTTGTGCTGCTCTACCTCAAAAAAATTCAATAAAATACATTAAAATTTGTGCCTGTAATGTTTAAAAACGAGGAACAGTTTAAGGGGTATGAACACTATTCTTAAAGGGAATCTGTCAATTATTTTTTTTTACTTATTAAATCAAGACCCTGATCCATATTCTTTTCCTCTCATTGTTTTTATTTCCTGATTGTAGTTTTCCCCAATTTGGCCGACTATATATGATTGTGGGGTAGATATTCTTGCTTGCACTGCTTTAACAGAAGTCAGAGAGATACTTTACAGCGACTTCATGTACATAGGAATTCTTAAGACAGATTCTGTCCAATATACTTGTATCAGGAGAGTTTTCACTGTGAAGGGAGGGGAGAAGGAGAGCTGTGACATCTCCTCTTGTGACTGTGATCCTGTGTTATTTGTACACAATGGAGTCTTCCTTTCAGTTTTGACCCTGCTTTTTACTGATAATGGTGCACACTGCTGAAAAGCTCTCTAAACAGAACAGGAAGTGTCAGATGATTATTAGGCTAGTGAGCCCAAGTGAAAACTCATGACTTAGAATTATTATAAAAAAAAAACTGAAAGTGATATGGAAAATTAAAATAAAAACTTAACAAAAATTTCCTAATACATTGTTTAACATAAGAAATTTGAGTACAACATTAAGGTCATTTTTTTGATGACCACATCACCCTTTAACCCCTGTACCGACATTTGTCATACTCATACGGGCAATGTCGGTTAGGGGTTCCTGCAAATTTGCCGTTATGAGTAACGTCAAGCGGATCTTGCCCGCGTCACAAGCGGAGCGCGCAAGATCGCGGCATGAAACCAGCGGTATATTTACCGCTGGCAATCATGGCCGCATCCCCTCACGGCCGATGTGTGCTCCGGGCCGCGGGAATAACCCCCCCGCTGTCGCGACATCGCGTGTCGCGACATCGCGGCTGCGGGCGGCATGAGTGAGCTCCTTGCTGTCCGCCGATCTCGGCGCAGATAACGGCGCCGAGCGCCGGTACTGAATCTCCACCAGACAGCCCGGGACGCAGAATACAGCATCCGTTTGTCTGGTGACGTCACGAGCCCCACAATGCATTGTGGCAGCGTGACAGACAGTTTGCCATGGAGACCAGGATACTCTATAAACTGTATGCTGATCTCCTATTGCATGAATAGATCTGACGATCGTTGCATGCAATTCCCCCCTGGGGAAAAGTGTAAAAAGTATGAAAAAAGTTAAAAAAAAGTGTAATATCGTAAAACACAAACACAAAAAATAAACTAAAAACACGTACATCGCCCTTGTCCCCTTTACAAATGCCAATCGCCCTAAAAAAGATCAAAAATAAATAAAGTACCCATTTTTGGTATCGCCGCGTGCGTAGCGACCCTCCCTATAAATCGTCATGTTTAATTAACCCGTACGGTGAACTCCGAAAAAAAACCCAAAAAACAGTCACAGAATAGCGATTTTGTTCATCCCGTCAGCACATAAACTGAGTGAAAAAAGTAATCAAAAACTATATCAACATCAAAGTGATGCCAATGTAAGAACGTCAGTTTCATCCCGGCAAAAAAAAAGTTCCTTACACATCCTGTATACGGAAAAATAAAAGTTTTGGCTATTAAAGATAGCAATGGATAAATATTGTTTTACACAATAAAAACACTTATCTATCAAAAAAATTGTGCTTTGAAATAAAAAAACAACATAAAATGCGTATCACCGTAATCGTCTCACCCACAGAGTAAAACTAACTTGGTCACGGATACTGCACGGTGGAACGCTATTAAAAATAAAAATAAAAAACACCTGCTAGGATTGCAGTAATTTACTTCACCCTACCTTCCAAAAAACAGATTTAAAAGCGATCATAAGTCTGTCCCCCCAAAAATATTACCAATAAAAACGTCAACTCATCCAGCAAAAAAAAGTCCCTATACAGCTCCATAAACGAAAAATAAAAAAAAGTTATGGCTCTCGACTGCGGTGATGCAAAAACGTTTTTTCCTTTTCAAATACATTTTTTATTGTGTAAAAGCATAAAACATTAACAAATATAACAAATGTTGTATCGCTGTAACGTATCAACCTGCTGAGTAAAAACTAGGTATGTCATTATACCGCACAGTGACCGCAGTAAAAAATAAAAATAAAAAAACACTACAGGATTGCTGTTTTTTCGTACAAAATGCTTCACAAAAACCTTTAATAAAAAGTGATCAAAGCATCATAGCCCCCCTATGGTATCAATAAAAAACATCAACTCATCTCGTAAAAAACAAGCCCACAAAGCAGCTTCCCATAGCAAAAAATTAAGAAAGCTATGGGCTGTCCAAGAATACGACAAACTTAAAAAACGCAACTTTTATAAAACTCGCTTCTATTGTGTAAAAGTAATAGAACATAAAAAAACTATAATAAAATTATATCAGTTGAAATTGTACCGACCCCCATAGTAAAGTTATCCCGACAGTTTTATCCCGTATGGCGAATACTGTAAAAATGAAGCCCACAAAACAATGGCGGAACTGCGTTTCCCCCCTCCATTTCCCATGGCCCAATGCTAAAAAAAAACTACGGAACACCTGTGCGCCTAAAATGCAAATACACCTAAGGTGGGATCCCTGAGGGCGTTGAATCCAAAATGGAGCAACTTCTGTGAAGGTTTTCACCTGTTTTAGTACTTTGGGGGCTTGTAGATGCACCTGCCCACCAAATCATTGCGCCCCAAAAGCCATAGCACTCCTCCCTTGTAACCCCCTGCCCATGCGCCCTAACAGCAGTTTAACCACATGTAGGGTATTGCCCGAACTTGAAGAATTGCGTAACACAATTTTGGGGCTTTTTTTTCCAAGATTCCATGTAAAAATTAAACATTTTCAGCTAAAAGTTGCAGATTTATTGTAAAAAATATATATTTTTTTATTTTCAGAGCCGAAAACGCTAAAAAAATTTGTGAAACGCCTGTGGGGTTGATATACATCACTACCCTCTGATATATTCCATAAGGGGTGTAGTTTTCGCAATATGGGGTCTTTTTAGGGTATTTATTACTTTTGGCACCTTAGGGTTCCTGCAAACCTGAAATGGCCCCTAAATAAAATTGTAATGAAAATGAGGCCCCAGAGTCCAATAGTGCTCCTCCTATTCTGGGGCTTTGGTTGAGCCAAATAATGCACTAGGGCCACAAATGATATCTCCTGAAAACGCAGAATCAGGGAATCAATATTAATTTGCATTTCCCTGATCACATTTACCATATCTTGGTCATAATGCATAAATATGAAAATCCTACAAAAAAAGTGAAATTTTGAATTTCACTCACTCTTGCTTTAATTTCTGTGAACACCAAATGGGTTAATAAACTTCTAAAATGGCGGTTTTGAATACATTAAGGGGTGTATTTTTCTTAGATGAGGTCATTATGGGGTATCTAACATACATGGTCAAACAAAGTCACGTTGAACTGGACTGGTCCCTTAAAAATATGTATATTCTAAATTTTCTTGGATAAATTGAAAATTACTACTAAATTTATAACCCCCTAATGTCGTAAAAAAAAAAGACATTAAAACAATGATGCCAAACTACAGCAGACATATGTAGATGCTACTAATAAACTATTTTGTGGAGTGGAATAACTAACTGTCTTACATGCAGGACAAATTTTTGAGTTTTTGAAATTGGAAAATTTTTTCAACATTTTTCACCAAATTTTGATATTTTTCACAAATAAACAATCATTTTTTGGACCAAAATTTCTTACTATCTTATAGCACAATGTGTCACGAGAAAACAGTCTCTGAATCACATGGATAGGTTAAAGTGTCAAAAAGTTATTCTCACATAAAGTGACACATGACAGATTTCAAAAATAGGGCTCTGTCAGAGAGGCCAAAACTGGCTCCGGCGGTAAGGGGTTAATGGACACGTATTGCAAAGTGACTTGTTTTTGCTAAATCTTTAACATAGCTAGCAATCCCTGTAGTGAGACAACCCATTTAATACAATTAAAAAAAGAGAAATAAAGACGTGGTGGGATTCCATCCTAAAAATGTTGGTTCAAAGACTCCTTTTTCTGGCATTTTTAATCTGTGGGTCAGACAGGTTTAAGGGTCATGCTGCGTTACAGGACAGGGATAGTCAATGTCCAGTTCAAGTAAAATGATGGTTCATATAATACTGCCTTCTGACACTTTTTAATTTGTGGGTCATGCAGGTTTAAGGGTCATGCTGTGGTACAAGACAGGGATAGTGAATAGTCTGTGAGTTTTTTTCTGTGACTCTTGTTGCCTAATTGTGTTGCCTAAGATGTAGCATGTATCCATTTTACTGTTGTGGATGCTAATTCCAGCTTCTCCAGCCCTTTTTGGGTGTAAGAATTAAGGTGTTGTTCCTCTCCCATAGACTTTAATGGTCATCGGTGATTATCTATTATCGGCTATCGGATATCGGCATGATAATGATAGTCTTGAGATGTTGCTTCAGTAATGCCACATAAACTTTACTCATGATACCACCTATTTTTTTAAAGTGCACTAGTCCCTCCTGCAGCAAAACAACCCCACAAAATGATGCTGCCACTCCCTACCCACCGTGTTTCACACTTGGGATGGTGTTCTTAGACTTCCAAGCACCTCCCTTTTTCCTCCAAATGTAAAGATGGTCATTATGGCCAACAATCTTACCAACTTCCGCCACAATCCTCACAAGGTCTATTGTTTTTGTTATGGAGTTGATATGCACATGTCGGACAAAAGTACATTCATCTCTGAGACACAGAACCCATCTTCTTCCTGAGTGGTATAATGGCTGTTCATTCCCATCTTGTTTGTACTTGCGTATAGTTGTACAGATGAATGAGGCATCTTCAGGTATCTGGAAATTGCACGCAAGAATGATCCAGACTTGTGCAAGTCCACAATTCTCTTCTTGATATCTTGACTGATTTCTTTAAATTTTCCCATGATGTTACACACAGAAGCAGTGTGTTTCTGGTGTAATTTAAAACACACCCATACGTGTGTCTCCGATTAACTCAGATGTTGCCAATAAGCTTCAGAAGCTTCCAGACATGATATCATCATATGGGCTGTCCCAAATTGTTTAAATGCATAGTAATCCTAGTGCATGTAAACTTTTGACTTTGTAGAAAGTAATAAAAATGCCCTAAAAAAATTCTCTCTCTCATTATCCTGGCATTTGGCAAATATAAATAATTTTGGTAATCCTAATTGACCTAAAAAGGGTAAGGTTTATTCTGATTTCATGTCAGATAGTGAGAGAAACATGCATATGCGTCTTTTTTGTATAGTGTATGTAAACTTCTGGTTTCAACTGTACATAGCAATTCTAATTATCAAAGACAAAGACACATAGACAAAATCTTTCAACTACTAGAAGGCAAAATAACACATACATTAAATTATGTTACATATTGGCTAACCTATAAACTCTAACAAACCAATTAATACAAGTATTGACAAAAGTGTAAAGTCAATTTCCTTTGGCAAAATTTGATGAGGATGTTTTTTTGTAAGGTGTTTCATCAGTCTCTCTCAACAGAAAACAACAGCAATCACCCCTCATTGCAGAGTCCAAGTGTCCCTGGTAACATTGCTCCATGGCAAGAATGTCTTGATATAAGCGTTCACCTTGTTCATCACTCACAGCACCCGAGATCTCAGGAAAAAAGTCAACGCCGAAGTGTAAAAAGTGAATTTTCAAAGACATTCAGCAACCCATGTTCTCGTAGTTCTCCAGTAGATTAGTGACTATGGAAACATAGTCATCATCTCTTCTGTTACCCAAAAAGTCATAAGCAATTGCTTTGAAAGAGGATCAGGCTGCTAACTCAAGATTCTTTAGCTTAGCATCAAAATTAGGATCTTTCAGCAATTTCCTTATTTGAGGCCCAACAAATTTGCTCACCTTTAGCTTGGCTTCACTCAAACTGGAAAACATTTCTCTCAAATTACTGAAAGCTTCACCTTCCTTTTTAAGAGCTTTATCAAAGTTCTTTATTAACCAAACTTTATATGAAGTGAAGGCAACATTATTTTACTCAGTTCTATCAATGGAGTATTTTTCATATTTTCTTTTCCAGTAACAAACAAAAATCTCCCAGGCCATTCCTTCACTTTATAGTGGATCTTGCTGTCCCATAAGCACAAAAAAACAGCAGAATTTTGTCCACCCACCTTACAGCAACATCTCAATAACTTTTAAGTCACAGCAAATCTGCCACTTTATATTTTGCTCCCTCAAGCAGTAAAGCCATGTTGTCAAGGTTTCCTTCATTCCAACTGCATAAGCCAAGGGCATTAATGGAAGCTTGTTGCCATTATGCATATTTCAAGCTATTTTTAAATGAATCAATGTATTCTCCAAGAACAACGTTTCAGTTCTGTTTCACACAGCTTCCTCTTTCTTGCAGAAACTTGCCCTTATATACTTATTTTTCTACTCCACAACCACCACCCTTTCAGTTTACTCAACAACCACTCATACACCAACTCATTCTTTATATCAAGTTACACAACCAAAATATAGCAATGATACAAACAGGTAACTTAATAGCTACAAGCAATAACACAATTTGGACAAAAATACAGGGTGTCTTTACTTTATTGTCCTCTATACACCTAATTTATATCTGTTTTGTCTGCATGATATTTCATACACAAAGCTTAATTTAACTTCTTGATTGTGCGGTAATTTGGACAAAAATACAGGGTGTCTTTACTTTATTGTCCTCTATACGCCTAATTTACATCTGGTTTTTCTGTACGATATTTCATACACAAGGCTTAATTTAACCTCTTGATTGCGCGGTAATTTGGACAAAAATACAGGGTGTCTCTATTTTTTGGTCCCATATATGCCTAATTTACATCTAGTTGTTCTGTATGGTATTTCATACCCAAGGGTTAATTTAACTTCTCGATTGTGTGGTAATTTGGAGTAAAATACAGGGTGTGTGTATTTCTGAAACATACACTCCTGAAATCCGTCAACTTCAGACCGCTGGGGGTATTTTAATCTGTGGCCAAGAGCTAATTCACTTTTTGTGGAGAATTCTGTGTCAAATCCAGTGTTTGTGTATTTCAGCCCTACATACATCTCAAATTCAGCCACTCCAGTCTCTTGGGATTCTGCTATCTGTGGCAAAGTCAATTTTTTCAATTATTGTGGTGCTTCTGTTAAATGCTAATACATGTAGAGCCCCCCCAAAAGAGTGAAGAGGGTGTCATCAGTAATTTTGCATTGACGTCAATAATCATTTTCCATTCCTTTGATCCTTCAGTGTCCACTTTCAATTGGTCAATAATCCATCATTGCTAAAGCCAAAAAGAAACAGGAGTTGATCACAAAAAATAAATAAATTGAATGTTTGCATGTGTTCTGTGTTTTGTATCCACTCCTGTTTTTGGCTACCTACTCATCTGACAATCCTGATACAAACAAAGGACCATGTCATACTAGCCTTACGGCTTCTCCGAAAACACAATCGGTTGTGTTTGTCCTTTTCATTCCTTGTGACAGATTAAAAGAAGAAGAAAACCAAACTTAGTGGCAACATTATAGAGTGGTGGAGGGTGGAAACAGCATTAGAAAACCATAGGGTGGTCGACTGAGAGAGTGGTCAGTTGGCAGCAGCATGAATAGGCCACAGAGTGGCAAATGACAGATTGTGAAGGTGTCAGCAGCATGATTTGGCCACAGACTGGCACAAGTACACAGTCTGGAGGTGGCGGCAGCAAAAGCAGCAGCATCAGGCCAGAGAGTGGCACAATGTCATAATCTTGAGGTGGCGGCAGCTAGGTAAAATAATGAGGAGGTGGAAATAACAGCAACATCAAGCCATAGAGTGACATGGTGACATAGCCTGGAGATGACAGCAGCAGCATGAGTGCTGAGGTGGCAGCAGCATCAGAAGGCTACATAATGGCCCAGTGAAGAGTGGGAAGGTGGGTGGTAATACCAGTCCCTTGTAAAGATGTGGGTGGTTGAAGGAGCAGCTGGCAGCAGATGTGTGGCATCAGGCAGGTGGCAGCATCAGAATAGTAGCTGAGGCAGGTAGCCAAAGGAATCCAGGGTTCAGGGTCTGCTCCAGGTGCTGCTACTGGTGGGTACCTAAGTCACTAGGGGGTGAAAAAAGCTGCTCATCAACAACTCCAGACTCAGGTTGCTGCTGATAGAGCTGGTACTGCTCCTAGCCCCCCATTCTCCCACAGCAGCCATGGCAGTGATACATGAGCGCTGATAAACCACCCGGTCAGACCTGCTAGAGGATGGACAATGGCGCAGATAGGGAGCAGCCAACTGATTACATAGGACGACTCTATAGTACTTGAGTTTGTCCTCCGTCTTGGCAGGTGAAAAAATGCCCCCATTTGGTACCGGTAACGAGGGTCCAAGAGGGTGGAGAGCCATAAGTCATCCCTCTGCCAGATAGTGAGTATTCGGCTGTCACCAGCCAGGCAAATCAGCATGCAGCGGGCCATATGCGCAAGTGACTTTGAGGGACTCCCTGCCTCCATCTCCACTATATACTGCCATGGTATGTCTTGGTCATCTGCCTCATCTTCTGGCTGCTCCTGCTCCTCTCTTGTCACCTGAATAAAAAAAACACTCATTTTGCTAGATTGTGCTTGTGTTCCAATGTCTTCCTCCTCCTCCTCCTCCAGTTCAGCCCCCACTGGACTCATATGGCCGTGAGATGTAGTCGCCACGTCTCCAGTCCCCCGACAGATTTTGCAGCATCTGTTCCAGGACATGAAGCAGTGGAATGACGTTATTCATCCCGTAGTCCTGGCGACTGACAAATAACGTGTCCTCCTCAAAGAGCCTGAGCAAATGGCAGGTGTCACGCATGAGCTGCCGCTGGCTGACATTAAAATTACACAGGAGAGTACTCCTGTCCACTTGGATCATCAAATAACTGTTAATGCCCTTTCTCTGTTCATCAATTTCCCCCTGTTCATCAATTTCCCCCTGTTAATTAATTACTCCCTGTTCAAAAATTTCTCCCTGTTCAAAAATTTCTCCCTGTTCTTATATTTCTGCCTGTTCATATATTTGTCTCTGTCCATCAATTTCCCCCTGTTCATCAATTACTCCCTGTTCTTCAATTTCTCCCTGTTAATCAATTTCTCCCTATTAATCAATTTCTCCCTGTTCATACATTTCAGTTTTTCTCTGTTTATAGTTTCTCTGATCTGTTTAGCTCAAGGAGGGTGTGTTTGGCGGTGTAGGAATGGCAGAAGTGCTTGCAAAGTTTCCTGGCCAGTTCTCTGAACCGTGCAGAGTCCACCACTTGAAAAGGGAGGAACAGCAGTACCACACCACAGCCCTACATCAACATCATGCAGCCTCACCAGCTTTCTTCACTCCCTAGTGATTTAGGTACCCACCAGCAGCAGCACCTGGAGCAGACCCTGAATCCTGGATTCTTTTGGCTACCTGCCTCAGCTACTATTCTGATGCTGCCACCTGCCTGATGCCCCAGATCTGCTGCCAGCTGCTCCTTCAACCACCCACCATCTTTACCAGGGACTGGTATTAACAACCACCTCCCCACTCTTCACTGGGCTATTATTTAGCCTTCTGATGCTGCTGCCAGCTCACCACTCAGGTCTCCTTATGCTGCTGCTCTCATCTCCAGGCTATGTCACCATGTCACTCTCTGGCTTGATGTTGCTGTTATTGACACCTCTTCATTATGTCACCTAGCTGCCGCCACTTCAAAATTATGACATTGTGCCACTCTCCGGCCTGATTCTGCTGCTTTTGCTGCCGCCACCTCTATGCTGTGTACTTTTTCCAGTCTGTGGCCAAATCATGCTGCTGCCACCTTCACAATCTGTCAATTGCCACTCTGTAGCCTACTGATGCTGCTGCCAATTGACCGCTCTCTCAGTCCACCACCCTGTGGTTTTCTAATGCTGTTTCCACCCTCCACCACTCGATGATGTTGCCACTATGTTTGGTTTTCCCCTTCTTTTAATCTGTCACAAGGAATGGAAAGGACAAACACAACAGATTGTGTTTTTTTGGAGAAGCCGTAAGGCTATGTTTTCACGGCTTATTTGGGTGGCATAATAAGGCCCGCAATTACGCCGTGTGCACGGGGGCGGGAGCGGGGGGCCTACACCTCGCCGGCCCATAGACTATCATTACTAGCGGCGCGGATTCGCTGAGCAGGGAGAGGAGACGTAATCCATAGTTCTCTATGAGAACTGTGGATTACCGTAACGACTGGGACGTATTCCAGCCGTAATTCGCGTAGTACGGCGCGTAATTACAGACTGAAATACGTCCCATTTTAAGCCGTATGAACATAGCCTAAGGCTAGTATAACATGGTCCTTTGTATCAGGATTGTCAGATGAGTAGGTAGCCAAAAGCAGGAGTGGATACAAATAGTGATGAGCGATGATGTCAGCTATCGTTATCGAATCGATAGTCGATATCGTCAGTTTTCATGATGATAGCCGATAGTCGATAACAGATTATCGCCGATGACCATTAAAGTCTATGGGAGAGGAACAACAACTTCATTCTTATACCCAAACAGGGGAGGAGAAGCTGGAATTAACATCCACAACAGTAAACGGGATACGTGCTACATCTTAGGCAAGACAATTAGGCAACAAGAGTCACAGAAAAAAACTGACAGACTATTGACTATTCCTGTCCTACACCACAGCATGACCTTTAAACATGCATGACCCACAAATTAAAAAGTGCCAGAAGGCAGTATTATTTGAAACATCATTTTAGTTGTACTGGACATTGACTATACCTGTCCTGTACCGCAGCATGACCCTCAAACCTGCATGACCCACAGATTAAAAAGTGCCGGAAGAAAGTAGTCTTTGAACCACCATTTTAGTTGAACTGGACATTGACTATGCCTGTCCTGGACCGCAGCATGACCCTTAAATCTACATGACCCACAGATTAAAAAGTGCTGGAAAAAGGAGTCTTTGAACCACCATTTTAGTTGAACTGGACATTGACTATGCCTGTCCTGGACCGCAGCATGACCCTTAAACCTGTCTGACCCACAGATTAAAAAGTGCTGGAAAAAGGAGTCTTTGAACCACCATTTTAGTTGAACTGGACATTGACTATGCCTGTCCTGGACCGCAGCATGACCCTTAAACCTGTCTGACCCACAGATTAAAAAGTGCCGGAAAAAGGAGTCTTTGAACCACCATTTTAGTTGAACTTAACACTGACTATGCCTGTACTGGACCGCAGCAAGACCCTTAAACCTGTCTGACCCACAGATTAAAAAGTGCTGGAAAAAGGAGTCTTTGAACCACCATTTTAGTTTAACTGGACATTGACTATCCCTGTCCTGGACCGCAGCATGACCCTGATACCTGTCTGAACCACAGTTTAAAAAGTGCCAGAAGAAAGTAGTCTTTGAAGCAGTATTTTAGTGAAATGGATATTGACTATGCATATCCTGTAACGCAGCATGACCCAGAAAACCCGCACAGGTGCCCTTATGGACCATCAGCAGAAAATTTCGCAATAAGGAATAAACAATATTAAAAACAACTAGTTTTC
Source organism: Phyllomedusa bahiana (assembly GCA_025379985.1). NCBI lineage: Eukaryota > Metazoa > Chordata > Amphibia > Anura > Hylidae > Phyllomedusa > Phyllomedusa bahiana. Next base: position 15,356 of record JAODAL010048239.1, on the reverse strand, counting down.
CAATACTGCGGCTAGAGGTACTTGCCATTCTACTGGTGACATTGTTCTACTGTGACATTAAAATGTGAAGCAAATGAAACAGATGTCCCCAGTAGGTCAACGAGGCCTGTCTGAAAATCCTGCATTCTACTGTCAAGTGGGTTGAAGGAAATTACTGATCAAGGCAGGTGAGGCTGTAAACGTGGATCACGCAGGTTCAGCTAGCAGGGCCGGAGTTACAGTGGGTGTGGTGAGAGCCAGGGCTGGTGTCCGTCATCTATTGACACGCAGGTTCAGCTAGCAGGGCCAGAGATACAGTGGGTGTGGTGAGAGCCCGGGCAAGACTCCTAAACCTGTATGACCCACAGATTAAAAAGTGCCGGAAGAAAGTCTTTGAACCACCATTTTAGTTGAACTGGACAATGACTATACCTGTCCTGTACCACAGCATGACCCCTAAACCTGTTTGACCAACAGATCACAAAGTGGCACTATGCTGTTTTATACAGTGACTGTCATTTAGTATATTTTTTGGTAATTGACATTCGTTTACAGAATTTACTTAGGGAAGTTTTATTTATACTTTTACATTATTATCGTTTTTCAAATGTGATAACATGCAACATACATCCCTCCCTGCAGTTTAAATGGTATTTTTTACACGTGTTGATGTGTTAATTCGTTCGCACACCCCATAAGTAATAAAAATGTCCTGATCATCCCCAAAACACTTCTTAGTTGAGAAGACATTTGCCCTCCTGGCTTCCGAGAGTGATTCAGCTGATTAATTCATTGGTTTCATTTTTCCTCTAAATCCTTCTTCAGTGATTAGGGACAAACAATGCAATTGTGCAATTTGTGTCAAGCCCTGGAGCCCTTTTTGACACTACTTAACCTCACAGAAATCACCTTTTTGAAAATCTTATTTTTTAGAGAAATATGAAGCTCTCCTGATTGCCCTTAACGGTGATAGCCAGTGCTGCCGCTAGTCATCTGTTAACACGGAGGTTCAGCTGCCAGGGCCAGACTTACAGTGGGTGCGGTGAGAGCCCAGGCTAGCGTCCGTCATCTATTAACACTGTAAAAATGCCCTTATGACGCAGCAACGAAAACAGTCGTGCTGAAGCAGAGTGCGGAAGCGGAAGTGTGAGCTAAGACCTCCAGCCTTCCTCAGTAGACAGTCAAGATCTGGGTAGCGCTTGAGAAATTTCTGCCTCTACGAGAGCGCTTGCCCCTCCATATGAGTGCGAACCAATTGAGCTTCACTTGGAGATGCTGGTGGTTGACGCTCCTGTTCCACCCAGGTGCCCTTTTTCTTGGCATTCTTTTTCTCGTTTTACTCAACGTGTTGGAGGAAATTGTCTCTGTTCTTGGGGTGGCGAATGTGCTCCATACTTCATGTCCTCAGAATAAATTACATCTGTTCAAGTTTTCCTGTACCTCCCTTGTACAATTCAGAGCAATATTTGTATCAGCTATTTTGTACATGCAAGTATTTTAGTAGTTTAATTCTAGAAAACACATTTTTAAAATAGGATGGAATCCAACAACGTCTTCGTTTCTCTTTTTTTAATTGTATTAAATGGGTTGTCTCACTACAGGGATTGCTAGCTATGTTAAAGGTCTAGCAAAAACAAGTCATTTTGCAATATATGTCTATTAACAGTGTCCTACCTATTCCAGATTTTGACAGCACCATGCCCCATAAAATTCAAAACATGACCCTTCAGCCACTGTTGACAATTGTGAAGAACAAATGTCTGTTAGAAACCACATTTTTTATAATAGGACCTGTAGTATAGCTGTATTTCACAGCAACATGCCCTCAACAATTCAAAACATGACCCTTTGGCCACTGTTAAAAATTGTGAGGGAGAAATGTCACTTAGAAGCCACATTTCTGTTCCAAAGGACCTTGATTATACCTGTATCTCACAGCATCATGACCCCAAAACTATTGACGTTGCTAAAATTTTTAATGAAGAAGCGAGTAAACGTAATATGTTTTTTTCATGAAACCGTGTACAATTGTAGTCTTTTACAGTCTTCTCACCGCAAAACCAGCATAATGACATTTTGGGGACTGAGAATAAAAATTGCAGTAGGAAATGATCATTTTAAACATTTTTTTTTTTTAAGAGGACCATTTCTTTTGGAAGCGGATTGTGAAGTAGACTGGCAACTAATCGGTGACCTCGGCAATTGGGACCACAACATCATCAGAGATCCACGCCTGATTCATCTTGATGAAAGTCAAACGATCCACATTATCAGTGGAAAGCCGGATACGTTTTTTCTGTAATGACTCCTCCAGCTGTGCTGAAGGTCCGCGCAGATATGACGCTGGCTGCTGAGCAGGACAACACCTCTATGGCGTGGCGAGCGAGCTCGGCCATTCATCCATTTTGAATACCCAGAAGTCGATTGGGTACGGAACATATCCAAAAAATCAGTGTTGAGATGCAGATAGTCGTGCACTATGATCTTAAGCCGGTCTCTGTGTGTTGAATGTGTCCCCTGCATTACATGCATTGGTGAGGTGGTAAATAAGGATTGCCAGAGGTCACCCATTAGGCTTCTGCCACAATGCCTGCTGCTGCCGCTGCGACTACTTGGCACTCTACTGCTGTCAACTCGCTGACGTTGTTCCACCGTGACATTTGAAGAACGTGAGGAAGACGCAACAGATGTCTCCAGTTGATCAATCAGCACAGTCTCCAATTTCTGCATTTTACTCTCTATTTGGGTGCGTGGAAGATAAGTGCTGAGTTTTGCTTTGTACCGGGGATCGAGGAGGGTGGCCACCCAGTAACTGTTGTTCATTTTGATGGCCTTAATGCGAGGATCATGTTGGAGGAAATGGAGCATCCAAGCACTCATGTGAGAGATGGAGCCTTGATTTCCTAAGCCTCTGGGTCGAGGGGCACTAGCAAACTGATCTTCCTCATCTTCCTCCACCGCCTCAAATCCATGCCAACCTCTTTCCAAGGCAGGGACATCGGTAAAGTCGGTGTCCAGGAATACCTCATCCTCCTCCTCAGCTTCCTCTACTGTACCCTGAGAGCTAAGGCGCCACCTTGCACTAGCCCTGGACCCTGAAGCACTGCCTAATGAAGACCGATAAAGTTGTGAAACTGTCGGGCCTTCTGGATTCGACGTAGCGAAAGGCTCTGTGTCCGCATCTGTGTCCGTCTCCTCCTCCGTCGCTGGTGGAACCTGCTGTTTCAGAGTGTCCAACGATTGTTCCAGAACTAAGATCACCACAATGCTCATGCTGACAAGGGCTTTGTCCGCACTGACCATTTTGGTGGCTTCTTCAAAACTGGCAAGGATGGTGCAGAGCTCTTTCACCTGCCTCCACTCTCGGTGGCTCAAAAACCCAAGGTCTACACCGCTGCTTGTCAGGCCATGTGTCACTTCGTACTGCGTAATGGCATTGCGCTGCTGCCACAATCGCTGGAGCATGTGGAGGGTGGAATTCCAGCGTGTTGCCACGTCAACAATGCGACGGTTGACGGGGAGGCCGAGCTGACGCTGTAACACAGCCAGCCGGGACGAAGAAGGGTGCGAATGGCGGAAGTGTAAGCTCAGACCTCGAGCCTTCCTCAGCAGGCAGTCCAGACCCAGGTAGCGCTTTATAAATTTCTGGGCGACGAGGTTCATGACGTGTGTCTGGCACAAGGTTCTTGTCACCCAGCCACCGCTCGGTCTCGTTGTGAAAAGCCGTCCACAGCTCCTGACCTGTGTGTTGGCAGTCTCCAAGACAGATAAATTTCAACACGGCTTGTTTTCTCTGGGCACGTGATGCTACCAGTGGACCTTGGGGGGAAAGAACCCTGCACCAACCTTGAGTTTTTGAAGAGCGTGCGCCGAGCCTGAGAGCCACCGTCACTACCAGAGACATCACCCAGTGAGCTGTCACAGAGATATAGCGGCCTTGGCTGTGCTTACTAGACCATGTATCGGTGGTCAGATGGACTTTGCCGGTCACAGATGCAGATAACGCGCTTTTGATTTTAGATGATGTGGCTGGCCAGGGCAGGGACGACTTTTCTGGAAAAGAAATGCCTGCTCGGCATCTGGTATTGGGGGCAGGCAAGGCCCATGACGTGGCGGAACCCATCTGTGTCCACCAGACGGAAAGGCAACATTTCCAAGGCCAAAAGCCTGGCAATGCCGACATTCAGGCTTTTGGCTTTGGAATGGTTTGGATTAAAGTGTTTCTTCTGCTCCCAAACCTGGTAGACAGAAGGCTGGCTGCTAGACTGCCCGCTGTATGGCATACAGGTCAAACTGGTGGAAGGAGAAGGGGTAGGATGGGTCTCTGGCGGTGGTGGTGGTTCTCGGGCGATGGTGGAGGCTGAAGCGGAGGCTGATTCTTGCTCATAATGCTGAGGGACATGGGCAGCTGAGGCCTAGACAGAGGGTGTGACAGTGGTTGGATGCCCTGGATCGGTGTGGCCTTTTTTTGCCATGTGTTCCCTCCATTTCAACTCATGCATTCGCTGCATGTGACTAAACATGTTGGTGGTGGTTAAACACCTAAGATTCTTCCCTCTACTGATGCGTTTACGGCAAAGGTGGCATATGACATCGGTGGGTGAATCAGAGGCTTGATCGAAAAAGGCCCAGGCTTGAGAGAACCTGGACCTTTTCGACGGCGATAAGCGAGGAGCGGTGTTTCCGCGGACTTGTGCGACCGCCCTCTCCCTTTTTGAGGCGGGACCCGTACTGACACTACCCCATCGTATTCCTCCTCGTCCAGTGATGAAGTGCTCACAAGCAAATTCTGCTGAAAAGACCACGTTGGATCCGCAATGTCGTCATCATCATCTACACAGGTGACTTCCTCGTCCTGACATTCTACATCCTGGAGCTGCGGGCTACAAGCAACAGGCACTGCAAGGCGTTGCCGACCGCCCGGGATTTTTGCCAATTGACCGGCTTCATTCTCCTCCTCTGATGGCATCAGCAATTGGGCGTCAGAGCAGACAAAATCATCCTCTTTGGCCTCTTGATCTTTTGAAATACCTTTCTACCCCAACCACATTTTGTCATCAAAGTGGTCTTCAAAAAATTGATTATCCACAGTGGTGGTACATGAGCTGACATTTGGGCTTCCTTCGCTTCATGTTGGACGGATGCTGACGATGATGATGACGATATTTGTGGCCGTGACTGGGAGGACGAGGCGGTAAAACTGCTGGATGCAGGTTGCATTAACCACTGAAGAACAGATTGGCGACGCTGTTCATTACTGAGATTCACAGGGCACCGACCCAGCGATGACAGGCCTGGCGGTCCTGCAACCGATGATCCGCTGGCTTGCGTGCTGTCGCCAGAACTCGAAGGAGCACCTTCTCTCGTACCTCTACCTCCATGTCCTACACCCCTCTTTGCTCGTTTATCACCTGCAGTTCACTCCATGTTCAGAAAGATAAAAATTTATAAAGGTATGGAAGAGTTTTTGACAGTCTCTTATTGAAAGACGGCAAATCACAGCTATTTTTAAACCCCTCTAATTTCCAACAGCGAACTAGAATTAGAAACAGAATTGTTTTTATCAAATATCTGTGAAATGCGGTCTGGTGCAAGAACCGTAACACAAAATCAACAGTGTTCTTACTTCAGTCCCTGTAGGACTAGCAATTGATAATTTTCAACAAACTATCGTACAAATGCACGATTAGCGCCAAACTGAGACGCCCTGAGTGAAATAGAAGTATTAAAAAGTTGTATGGATTAAAGGGGATGTATCGCTTCCTTACTTCGGCTGATTCACACTGCTCTTAGCTTCTCAGCTCTGTGAATGCAGGGGCGTTTCTTCCCCTCCCAGCTGGATGACATCATCCCCCCGTCACTGCTGGCCTGGACTTCCCCCCTCCCCTCTGAGTCCACATGTCACTGTGTCTCTCCCTATGCACTCTTATTTTATAAGAGCTGTATACATACCACAGGCTGCATTCAATCTAGACTGAGCACTGATCTCTCACAGCTGGAGATGTATTACAGCTTTCTTAGAATGGCACAGATCTGCGTCTATGCAGGAGAGTTAGGCACAGGGACAAAACTTTCATGTTTTCTCATTGTAGAATCTGTTGCAGTCTGTTTCTGCTAGGTGTGGAGACAGAAAATGCTCCGGCCCTTAACTCTGAGTCAGGCAGGGATCGATACAATTGTGCTATTTCCTGATTGTGTAAGCCCTTCAGTGTAATTCTGTTTTTTCTGCCTGTATATAAAATGAAAATGCTACGGCCCCTAACTCTGAGTCAGAGACAGCTCCGTGAATTGACCCGTGGGCTGTACAGAATGTAAATGAGCTCTCAGCTAGTGAATTGCAAGGAGGAGGGATCAGGAGGGATTAGACCCGCACTGGATAGTGTAAACAAAACACAAGATAAGGGGGACACTGTGAGAACAAGGCAGCTTTGCTAATGACGTCCAATTGCAAAGTTGCTTGTTTTCACTGTCCCCTTATTCTGAAGACCATTTAATGAAACGATAACACCCCTTTAATATGGCGGCCTTCGCACCACTGACTACAAGCGCAATTTACTATCAAATATGTATAACACAATATGCGTACAACTGAACTCTTTGAACCAAACTGAGATGCACGGACTGCATTAAGAGTATTTAAATATTATATGGATTAATATGGCGGCCTTCGTACCACTGACTATAAGCGTAATTTACTAGGAAATATGTATAACACAATATGCGTACAACTGAACTTTTTGCCCAAACTGAGATGCACGGACTGCAATAAGAGTATTAAATATTTATGGATTTAAAATGGCGCCTTTACACCTAACTACAAGCGTAATTTACTAGGAAATATGTAGAAAACAATATAATACAACTGAATCTTTGCGACAAACGAGAAGCACGGGCTTCAATAAGAGTATTTAAATATTATATGGATTAATAGGCAGCCTTTGCACCCCTGACACAGGCTTAATTTACTGGAAATATGTATAAACAATTGCGTAAACTGAATCTTTCGCCAAACTGAGACGCACGGACTGCAAAAAGGTATTTTAAAAATCATATGATTAATAGGCAGCCTTCACCCACTAACTACAAGCGTATTACTAGGGGAAAAATGTAGAACACAATATACGTACAACTGAACTCTTTGCAACAAACAGAAGCACGGGCTTTAAAAAGTTTTTTAAATATTTATGGATTAATATGGCAGCCTTCGCACCACTGACTACAGGCTTAATTTACTAGGAAATATGTATAACACAATATGCATACAACTCAACTCTTTGCGCCAAACTGAGATGAACGGACTGCAATAAGAGTATTTAAATATTTTATGGATTTCTCATATTTTTCGTCTCAAACAACGGTGAAATAGCACCAAATTTTATTTCTGTGTTGCCAGCAGCCAGCACATTCTGAGTTAAGGTTGTGTTCCTTTGTTGTGGGATGCACGTCAGCATTTATATTACTCATATTTCTCGTCTCAAACAACGGTGAAATAACACCCATTTTTATTTCTGTGTTGCCAGCAGTCAGCACATTCTGAGTTACGGTTGTGTCTCTGTGTTGTGTGTTGCACGTCAGCATTAATATAACTCATATTTCTCCTCTCAAACCACGGTGAAATAGCATCCAATTTTATTTCTGCGTTGCTAGCGGTTACCACAGTCTGAGTTACGGGTGTCCCTGTGTTGTGGGGTGCACATCAGCCTTTATATTACTTATATTTCTTGTCTCAAACAATGGTGAAATAGCGCCCAATTTTATTTTTGTGATGCCAGCAGCCAGCACATTCTGAGTTACGGGTGTCCCTGTGTTGTGGGGTTCATGTCAGCATTTATATTACTCATGTTTCTCATCTCAAACAACGGTGAAATATCACCCAATTTTATTTCTGTTTTGCCAGCAGTCAGCACATTCTGAGTTACGGTTGTGTCCCTGTGTTGTGGGGTACATGTCAGCATTTATATTACTCATATTTGTTGTCTCAAACCACGGTGAAATAGCACCCAATTTTATTTCTGCATTGCTCGTTTGGGTTTCACGTCTGAGTTACGGGTGTCCCCGTGTTGTGGGGTGCACGTCAGCATTTATATCTCTCATATTTATCATCTCAAACAATGGTGAAATAGCACCGAATTTTATTTCTGTGTTGCCAGCAGCCAGTACATTCTGAGTTACGGGTGTCCCTGTGATGTGGGGTGCATGTCAGCATTTATATCTCTCATATTTATCATCTCAAACAATGGTGAAATAGCACCCAATTTTATTTCTGTGTTGCCAGCAGCCAGTACATTCTGAGTTACGGGTGTCCCCTGTGTTGGGGTGCATTCACATTTATTTCTCTCAATTTACTCTCAAACAAGGTAAAAATAGCACCCAATTTATTTCTGCGTTGTACTTTACCACAGTTTGAGTTACGGTTGTGTCCCTGTGTTGTGGGGTGCACATCAGCATTTATATTACTCATATTTCTCCATTCAAATAACGGTGAAAGAGCACCCAATTTTATTTTTGTGTTCCCCAAGCCACGCATTCGGGAATACGGTTTCCCGGTTTATGGGGTTTCACTCAATTTTAAAATTTCCATTTTTCTCCTCTCAAACAACGGTGAAATAGCACCCAATTTTTTTTCTCTTGCTAGCTTTTTCTAAGTCTGTTTTAGGGTTTTGTGTCCCTGTGTTGGGGGGTGCACGCAGCATTTTTATTACTATCTTTCTCTTTTTAAACCACGGTGACTAGCCCCCTTTTTTTTTTCGCATTGTGCCATCATGTCATAGGGGGGGGGGTGGAGCCCAGTGTTATGGGGTAACTTCAAATCATAAAACAGCTCGTTCTCTCTCTAAGAAAAAACTGTTTATAGAGTTTAATCTTTTTGTACTCCTGTTTGTCTTTGGGGGAAGGGTACCACTTTACTCCATATCCTGAAAAAAAAATTTCTATCCGTTTTGTCAATTTCAAAAAGTTGCAATTTTTAAAAAATCTGTAGGAAAAAGTAATTTTTTAGCTACTTGCGGTTGTAATTCAAGACGAAGGAAGAACACTGTTTTTTTGGTGTTACGGTTCTTCCACAAGACCGCTTTTCACAGATATTTGATAAAAAAAATTCTGTTTCAAACCTATTGGATTTGGGAAAATAGGGGGATTTAAGAACACCGTGATTTGCTGTCTTTGCGGTAAGTTTTTCAATAAGAGCTGTAAAAAATCTTCTAGCCCCTTATTAATATTTATTTTTGAAATGGAACGAACTACAGGGGTAAGCGGGGAAAGGGGGGGGAGAATGGGGGTAAGGTATAAAAAGGCGCTCTTCCATTCTGTGGAAAAAATCGCAAGGAAAAAATCGTCAGTTGCTGGACTGTCACCTATCATTGTGGGTCGGTTACCTTTTTCTCGATTGAAAGAGCATCGCCAATCTTTCTTAGTGGTTAACGCAACCTGCATCCACAGTTTACCCCCTCTCCCCCCGTCCTGGGCCCCGAAATTTGTCATCTCATCGGCATCCTCCCAAACCGAAGCAAAGGCATCCCCAAAGTCACCCATGTAAGACCCTGTGGAAAGCATGTTTTTAAGGCCTTTGAATGACACAAGCAGTTGTTGGACAAACATTTCAAAAGATGAAGAGGCCCCAAAAAGGTTTATTTTGTCTGCTCTGAGCCGAATGCTGATGCCCTCCAGCGCAGGGAAATGGTCAGTCGGCAGAAAACCCATGCAGTCGCAACGCCCTTTCAGGCCCGTGATTCTAGCCTTTAAATTCAGGATTAATGTCGGGGGAGGAAGTCCCTGTGATGATGAAATGGATTTGTTGCTTTAAAACCAAGTTTTTTGCCAATTTGCTGCAAACGCCTCTATGGACGGGGGAAAATGATGGGGGGAGGTCTTTCGGACAGCCTCAAAAGGGAAAGGTGGCGACAAGTCCGCTGACATTATTCCGCCAGCCATGGTCAGTGGTGGCATCAGAAACACCGCTACTAGCTTATCTCCGTTTAAAAGGTCCAGGATCTGTGAAGCCTGGGCCTTTTTTGATCAAGCATCATATTCGCCCAGCGACATCATATTCCGGATTTGCCATCAACACATCGCAGAACGAAGAATCTAAAGGGGTTAACCACCCCGAACACAAATGGGCACATGCTGCAAAACATGATTTTGAAAAGGAGGGAAACACTTGGGAAAAAAAAAGGGCCCACAGGTCCTGACTTCCAACCACTGTATACCCTCTGTCTCCTCCTCCCCCTCCCCCACTTCCAAGACCCCCGCATTCCCCTGCTGCCCTGCCCTCAACAACTGAGCAAGGTCAGCCCCAGTGCCACACACCGTGCCTGATGCCACCAGGGGGCCCCAAGACACAGCCTTCCCCCTTTTCCTTCCACCAGTTTCACCTGCATGCCCTACAGTGGCCGTCTAGCAGCCCCCTTCGTGTACTAGGTGTGGGGGCAGAAAAACACTTTAACCCCAACCACCCCCAAAACTAAAACCCAAGTTGGGATTGCCGCTTTTTGGCCTTGGGAAAGTTTCTTTCCCCCGGGTGGACCGATGGGTTCTGCTACCATCCCCTTTTGTGCCACCAATACAAATGCCCACGCTTTCTTTTCCCCAAATTCCCTCCCTGCCCTGGCCACCACGTGTCAGCAAAATTCCCCGCCAGCCCCGCCAGCTGAACCTCCAGTTAATAGATGACACGGCAGCCCCGGCTCTTACCGCACCCATCTAATCGGGCCCTGCCAGCTGAAACCCTTCCTTTTCAGCAATTTCCCTTTAAATCACTTGAAAGTAAATGCGGAATTTCAACAGGCCTTTTTGACAAATGGAGAATCTGTTGGTCTTCTTTACCTTTGTAAAGTAATGGGAAACAAGTCAGCAACTGACAGCAGTAGAATTTTTTTTAAGTAGCGTAACAGCAGCAGCATTGGAAAAATAGTTTTTTTTTAAAAAAGCAATTTCTTTTGCAATTTTTTTTTGCTGAGCGTCCATGATTTCACGTGGGTTTTTGGGGGCAAACGCGGGAAAGGGCGGGTATCTATGTCCAGTTCACTAAAATAGTGGTTCAAATACTTCTATCTTCCCACTTTTTAATTGTGGGTCAGAATTTTGGGGTCATGCGCGTAAAGGCAGGGGAAATCAAATACCGTACACTAAAATAGTGTTCAAATACTTGTTTTTTCGACCTTTATCTGGGGCATAAGGGATCTGTGCTGTTTTGGGGTTTAGGCTGGGGAAAAGACGGTAGTCAATGTCCTGTTCACTAAAATAGTGTTTCAAATACTTCTTTCCTCCAGCACTTGTTATTCTGAGGGTCCATAAGGGAATCTTTGCTGGTTTTGGGGTCATGCCGCTGTAAAAGAAACCAATAATAAAGGTCTTATTGAAAACAAGCTTATTTCCCATGCTTCAAGTCCAATAAAAGAACAGGCTTTTAGGTGTCCCCCCTCCTTGATCCTGTTCAAAACAAAAGTCAGCAATTTCCTTCAAAACCCCGTTTATTTTACAGTAGAATGCAGGATTTGAAAAAAGGCCTCGTTGACCAATGGAGAATGTGTTGCGTCTTTTTTCACTTCTATGACGGTGGAAAAACGTCACACGGCCGCAAAGAATGGGAAGTTGCCCTAGTACAGCATAAGCCAGCACGTTTGGGGAATTTCTAAAAATTCGGTTTGCTGACTTTGCGAATTTTCTGACAAAATCCGTTTCGTTTCCCAATTACTTTGGGGTAAAAAGTGTTAAAAACAGCATTTTTGGCAACGAGCCTGTGGGGCTATAAACATTGTCCCTGCTTAAATATGCAGAGGGAGTTGGGTTTGGGCTTTATACAAGCTGTGTTTTTTGTATGACACACCTACTGCCGCCGTTTAGAATCGCTTCCCCTAAAAAATTCCCTTGGGCACTTACGGGGGAAAACTGACCAAAAAGTGAAGCAGGAATGCAGCCTGATAAAAGTCATGGCATTGCCCCTGGGAAAAAAAAAAGCTAGGGTAAGATCCTATTGCGTCAAAAATATAGTATAGGGTTTCTGGCGCCAGTAAGGGGACTCAAAGCAGGGGTCCCCCTCCCTAGGGCCCAAATTTAAAAACCCTCACAAAAAAGACAGAACCTGTTATTAAACGCTGATACATGTAGGGGCCCCCTCAATGATGGGAGGATGCCCGCAGTAATTCGCGTTGACGTCTCTGACATTTTCCCCTTTCCCTTTCATCCGTCATGTCCGCTTTCAATGGGTCAATAATCCATCAGTTTGCAAAGGGCCAAAAAAAAAAGGGAGTTGATCCAAAACAAGATAAACCAGTAAATGGGATATTTGGATTCTTCGTGTTCTGAAATTTCCACCCTGCTTTTGGCTAAACAATCCGGACCCCTTCCCATTCCTTCGACAATGAAAAAAGGGGGAAAAAACTAAACATAGGGCAACGTCATAGATGGGGAGGGTGGAAACAGCATTGGAAACCACAGGTGTTCCCGTGGAAAAAGCGGGCACTTGGCAGCAGCATGAGTAGGCCCCGAGTACACAATGCAAACTCTGGAGGTGGGAGCAACATTGAACCCACAAAGTGGACAATGACACAATTGGGAGACATCTCAACGCAGCGCATGGTCAGCAGGGACAATGAAGGTGTGGAGGTGGGACCAACAGGGGGTAGGCCCAGATGGACAATGACAGCGTGTGTAGGGCACGGCATCAGCCCCCCAAAAACGCCATGAGGTGAGACAGTGGACAATAAAGATGTGAGGGGCACGGGCAGCCCCACAGCAATTTAGGTCAGACAGTGGCACAATGACATTCTGGAGGGGGCAAAAACAGGAGTAGGCCCCACAAAGTGGGACAAAGACAGATTGTGGAGGTCACGGCAGGGCGACGCAGCAGCAGAGGGCAATAGTGGGACAATTTCTTCTGGAGGGGGCAAAAAAAGAGTAGGGCCCCAAAAGTGGGGACAAACAGATGGGAGGGCAGGCAGAAGCAAGCAGCAGCATGAGGTCAGAAGTGGGGACAATACAGGTTGTAGGTCACAGCAGCAGCCCCAGCAGCAGCATGAGGTCAGGCATGGCAAATGACATTTTTGGAGGTGGCAAAAACTGTAGGCTATAAATGGCACAAAGAAAGATGTGGAGGGGCACAGCAGGAGTCACAGCAGCAGCATGAGGTGCGACAGTGGCACAATGACAAATTTGGGGTGGGAAAAAAAAAAGGGTGGCACAGTGGCACAATGACAAAAGTGGAGGGGACAGCAGGGGCAACAGCAGAGGTAGAGAGTGGCACAATACCGTGTGGGGGTCAGCAGCAGCATCAGCAGCAAAAGGTCCCGAAGTGGGACAATGACAGGGTGTGGGGGTTTATGCGCAGCAAAAAACGCAGCACAGCAGGAGGACAGACAGTGGCACAAAGACATTCTGGAGGTGGGAAAAAAAAAAGGAGTAGGCCACAAGTGGCAAAAAAGAGTTGGAGTCACGACAGGAGCGCGCGCAGCATGGGTCAACAGTGGGGCAATGACTTTTGGAGGGGGCAAAAACATTTTAGGCCACAAGGGCCAATGACAGAGAGTGGTGGGCATACAGAACCACAGCAAGATGAGGCAGACAGTGGCACAATGACATTCTGGAGGTGGGAAAAACAGGAGTAGGCCACAGAGTGGGAAAAATGACAGAGTGGGAAGTCACGGAGGAGCAACAGCAGCACATGAGGTCAAGATGGCACAATGACACAGTTGTGGTCACGGCAGCAGCCACAGCGCGCATGAGGTCAGGAAGGGGCACAAAAAAACACAGTGTGGACTCACGGGGAGGAGTCACAGCAGACATGAGGTCAGACAGTGGCAAAGACAGAGTGTGGGTAAGCAGCACCCAGCAGCAGCATGAGGGCGACAGTGGCACAATACAAATTCTGGGGTGGGAAAAACAGGAGTAGGCCCCAGAGTGGCACAAGACAGAGGTGGAGGTGACCCGAGGGGCAACAGCATGAGGGCAAGAGTGGGGACAATGACACAGGGGGAGGTCCGGGAGTAGCATCAGCAGCAGAGAGGTCAACATGGCACAATGAAGGGTGGAGGTACCGCAGCAGCAAAACACACAGCAGCATGAGGGCAAAAAAGTGGACAATACATTCTGGAGGGGCAAAAAAGAGTAGGCCAAGAGTGGGACAAAGACGAGTGTGGAGTCACGGCAGGGGTCACACGCAGCATGGGTCAGCAGTGGCACAAGACAGAGGTTAGGTCACAGCAGCAGCCACATAACAGATCAGACAGTGGCACAATGACAAATTTTGGAGGGGGCAAAAACAGGAGTAGGCCCAAAATGGGAAATGACAGAGAGTGGGGTGACAGCGGAACAAAAGCATGAGGTCAAAAGTGGCACAAGACACAATGTGGAGGTACCGGCAAACGCATAACACAACTAGGGATAAATGTGGGACAAGACGGGTGTGGAGGTACCGCAGCACAAAAACAGCAGCGCAGCTGAGGTAGAGATGGGACAATGACACAGTGTGGGGTCCACCACCCAAACAGCAGCAGCATGAGTTTTATAAGTGGCACAACCAGAGTAAGGGGTGGGGGGCAATACCCGTCACTGGTAAAGATGGTGGTAGGCAGATGGGGAGAAACTGGCGCAATGTTTGGGGTCAGCGGGTGGGGGCATCAGAATAGTGGGTGAGGCAGGGATTTGAACCCAGACTAATTTTTCAAAGTTTTGGTAGGCGTCATGGCTGGGGTAATCTGACACCTAAGGCATTGGTGTGTGGAAATCCTGGCCCTCCAGCCTGATTCATCTTTACAAAGGGCAGTCATTTAACTTTCCCGTGGGCAACGGGGGGTTTCCGGGGGGTAACGATGGGCCCCCGCCACACTGAAACACCCCCTTGATGCCACACTACTGCCCCGGGGAAGAAGCTTCTCCTTGCAAACTCGGGAAGTTAGGGCCCCACACCATTTTTTCTGCCCAGTAGTCCAGCGGGGTCTTCTAAAATTGGGGGGGGCAGAGTGCTGTCCAAGAGGGAACACCCGTTGGGTTTAGTGTCTGCTCCAGGTCCTGCTGCTGCTGGCGAGTGCCCTCCTCACTAAACGGGTGAAGAAAGCTGCTCATCAGCGACTCCAGACAAGTTGCTGCTTTTGGAGCTGCTACTGCTCCTAACCCTCCCCACACCTTCCCACAGCAGCCACGGGAGTTGGGACTGACGCTGAGGAAAACCCCCCTCAGACCTGCAGAGGAGGGATGATCCGCAATAGGCAGCGGGGCCAAATGATACGGAGATCTCCTATGTATTTGATTTTCCTTCCCCCCAGCACTGGGGAAAAAAAAGGGTCCCATTTTGGACCCGGGACGAGGGCCATAGGGGGAGAGCCAAATCACCCTTGCCGATGGTGACCATTCGGGTGTCACTAGCCAGGCAAATCAGCTGCTTC
>JAODAL010048238.1:0-29188 GCA_025379985.1 Phyllomedusa bahiana | reverse complement strand
TTTTTTTACAATTGCTTTTTTTACGCCACACAAAAGAGTACATTTGAAAATTAAACCCCTTTGTTTGTGAATTAGGCTACAGAAAAAAATTTAATATTTTGGGTTGAAAAAGGTTTTTGGGTCAGCCACCAGCAAACAACGCTTAATTAACCCCTGGATGTAAATTGGCCAAAAAATTTAAACCCCAAAAAAAAGTATTTTGTATTTTAAAGCTTGTTTTTTAAAAAGAATACAAAAAAAAAAAAAAAAAAATAAAAAAAAAAAAAAAAAAAAAAAAAAAAAAACAGTTGTAAAAACTTTGCTTGTATTAGGAAAAGAAAAATTTTTTTTTTTGGGTTGAAAAAGAGGTTTTTTGGGGGCACCCAGCAAAACCCAACGCTTAATTAACCCTGGATGAAAAATTGCCCCAAAGAATTGGCCCACAAAATGTATTTTGTAGGTGTTACAATTGCTTTTTTCTACGCCCACAACAAGAGATAAGTTGTAATTAACCTTTGCTTGTGAATTAGGTACAGAAAAATTTTATATATTTTGCGTTGAAAAAAATTTTTTTTGTCCCCACAAACAGCAAAAAAATTAAAATAAAACCCCTGGATGTAAACTGCGCCAAAGAAGTGAGCCCACAAACCTAGTAGCTTTGTAGCGTGTGTTACAATTGCAAAGTTTTCTACGGCCACACAACAAGAGATTACAGTTGTATTTAAACCTTTGCTTGTGAATTAGGCTACAGGAAAAATGTATATATTTTTGCGTTGAAAAAGAAGGTTTATTTTTGTCAGCCACCAGCAAAACAACGCTTAATTAACCAACTGGATGTAATATTGCGCCAAAGAATTGAGAGCACAAACTAGTAGCTGTGTGGAGTGTTACAATTGCGTGTATTCTATGCACACACAACAAGATGATACAGTTGTTAATTAACCTTTGCTTGTGATTTAGGGCTTCAGGAAAAATTTGTATATATTTTGGGCGTGAAAAAAGACGGTTTATTTTTGTCAGCAACCCAGCAAAAAGCTTAATAATTATCCCTCATGGATGTAATCTGGCGCACAAAGAATTGAAGCCCCACAAACTAGTAGCTTTGTTTTGCGTGTTACAGTTGCGTTTTTCTACGCCACCCACAAACAGAGATACTGGTTGTAATATAACTTTGCTTGTGAAATTTGGCTACGGACAAAAATTTATATATTTTGGCGTTGGAAAAAGAAGGATTTTTTTTGTTAGACACCAGCAAAACAAAACGCTTAATTAACCACCTGGATGTAAATTGCGCAAAGAATTGATCCGCACAAAATGTAGTTTTGTAGAGTGTTACAATTGTGTGTTTTCTACGACAACAACAAGAGATACACCGTGTTGTTAATTACCTCTTTGCTTGTGATTTAGGCTTACAGGGAAAAATTTATATATTTTGGCGTTGAAAAAGACGGTTCTCTTGGGGTCAGTCACCAGCAAAACAACGCTTAATTAAACCTGGATGTAATTGCGCCAAAGAAGAAATGAGCCCCACAAAATAGTATCTTTGTAGGTGTTACAATGAGTTTGTTTTCTACGCCACACAACAAGAGATACAGTTGTAATTAACCTTTGCTTTGTGAATTAGGCATCAGGACAAAATGTATATATTTTGGCGTTGAAAAAGACGGATTACTTTTTGTCAGCACAAGCAAAACAAACACTTAATTAACCCTGGTTGTTAAATGCGGGTAAAGAATTGAGCCCCACAAACCTTGTAGCTTCTGTAGCGTGTTTCAATTGCGTGTTTCTATGCCAACACACAATGAGATACAGTATGTAATTAACCTTAGCTTGTGAATTAGGCTTAACAGGATAAATTTATATATTTTGGCGTTGAAAAAGACGGTTTATTTTTGTCAGCACACCAAGCAAAACAACGCTTTTAGTTGAAACCCCTGGATGTAAATTGCGCCAAAAGAATGAGTAGCACAACTTAGTTGCTTTGTAGCGTGTTACAATTGGTGTTTTCTCGCCACTCAACAAGAGATTACAGTTGTAATTAAACCTATTGTTGTGAATTAGGGGGTTAAGGAAAATTTTATATATTTTGGCGTTGAAAATAAGACGGGTTTATTTTTGTCAGCACACCAGGCAAACAACGCCTTAATTAACCTCTGGATCCCGTAAAATTGCGCCAAGTATTGAGCCGCACAAACTAGTAGCTTTGTAGCGTGTTACAATTTGCGTGTTTTCTTACGCCAAACAACAAGAGATACTGTTCATTGTAATTAACCTCCTTGCTTGTGATTTAGGCTACAGGAAAAATTTATAAATTTTGGCGTTGAAAAAGACGTCTTTATTTTAGTCAGCAACACCAGCAAAAAACGCTTTAATTAACCTATGGATGTAAATTGCGCCAACTGAATTTGAAGCCCCACAAACTAGTATCTTTGTAAGCGTGTTACTATTGCAGTGTTTTCTTACGCCACACAACAAGAGATACAGTCTGTAATTAACTTTGCTTGAGAATTAGGCTACAGGTAAAATTTATATATTTTGGCGTTGAAAAAGACGGTTTATTTTTTGTCTGCACACCAGCAAAACCAACGCTTAATTAACCCCCGGATGTAAAATGCGCCAAAGAATTGAGCTCCACAAAATAGTAGCTTTGTAGGCGTGTTACAATTCGCATGTTTTCTACGCCACACAAACTAAAAGAGATACAGTTGTAATTAACCTCTTGATTGTGAATTAGGCCTACAGGAAAAATTTATTTATTTTGGCGTTGAAAAGACGGTTTTCATTTTGTCAGCACACCAGCAAAACAACGCTCTAATTTAACCTGGATGTAAATTGCGCCTAAGAATTGAGCCCCCAAACTAGTTAGCTTTGTAGGTGTTACAATGCGTGATTTTCTACGCCACACAACAAGAGATACAGTTGTAATTAACCTTGTTCTGGTGGAATTGGCATACAGGAAAAAAAATTTTATATTTTGGCCGTTGAAAAATGTACGGGTTTATTTTTGTTCAGCACACCAGCAAAAAACGCTTAATTACCCGTGGAGTGTAAAATGCGCCCAAGAATTGAGCCGCACAACTAGTAGCTTTTGGAGCGTGTTACAATTGCGTGTTTCTACGCCCACACCAACAGAGATACAGTTGTATTAACCTCCTTTGCTTTGTTTTAGCTTACAGGAAAAATTTATTATATATTTTTGCCGTTGAAAAAAGTCGGTTTATTTTTGTCAGCACACCAGCAAAAACCAACGACTAATTAACCCCCTGGATGTAAATTGAGCCAAGGAATTGAGCCCCACAAACTAGTAGCTTTTGTAGGGTGTTTCAATTGAGTTTTTTCTACGCCACTACAAAAAGGAGAATACTGTTGTATTAACCTTTGCTCTGTGAAATTAGGCTACGGAAAAATTTATATATTTTGGCGTTGTAAAAAGACGGTTTATTTTTGTCAGCACACCAGGATAACAACGCGCTTAATTAACTTCGGATGTAAATTGCGACAAAGATTGAGCCCCACAAACTAGTAGCTTTGTAATAGCGTGTTACATTGCGTGTTTTCTACGCCACACAACAAGAGATACAGTTGTAATTAACCTTTGCTTAGTGAATTAGGGCTACAGGGAAATAATTTATATATTTTGGCGTTGGAAAAAGGACGGTTTATTTTCGATCAGCACACCAGCAAACAAACGCTTAATTAACCTCTGGATGTAAAATTGCGCAAAGAATTGAGCCCCACAAAACTAGTAGCTTTGTAGCGTGTTACAATTGCGTGTTTTCTACGCCACACAACAAGAGATACAGTTGTAATTAAAACCGTTGCTTGTGGTATTAGGCACAGGAAAAATTTATATATTTTGGCAGATTGAAAAAGACCGGTTTATTTTTGTCAGCACAACCAGCAAAACAACGCTTAATTAACCCCATGGATGGAAATGCGCACAAAGAATTGTGCCCCACAAATAGTATCATTTGTACGCGTGTTACAAATGCGTGGTTTTCTAGCCAACACAAGACGATACAGTTGTAAATTAACCTTTGCTATGTGAATTAGGCTACAGGAAAAATTTATATATTTTTGGCGTTTTGAAAAAGACGTTTATTTTTGTCAGGCACACCAGCAAATCAACGCTTAATTAACCTCTGAAATGTAATTGCGCCCCCAAAAAAGAATTGAGCCCCATCAAATAGTAGCTTTGTAGCGTGTTACCATTTGCGTGTTTTCTACGCAACACAACAAGAGATTACAGTTGTAATTAACCTTTGCTTGTGAACTTAGGCTCAGGAAAAATTTATTATATTTTGGCTTTGGAAAGACGGTTTATTTATTGTCAGCACACCAGTCAAAAAACAACGCTTAATTAACCCTGGATGTAATTTGAGCCAAGAATTGAGCCGCAAAACTAGTAGGCTTTGTAGCGTTGTTTCAATTGGTGTTTTACTACGCCACACAACAAGTGATACAGTTGTATTTAACTCTTTGCTTGTGAATTAGGCTACAGGCAAATTTTATATATTTTGCCGTTGAAAAAGACGGTTTATTTTTGTCACACACCAGCACAACAACGCTTTAATTAAACCCTAGATGTTAGATTGCGCCCAAGAAATGAGCGCAAAAACTAGTAGCTTTTGTTGGGTTACAATTGCGTTTGTTTTCTACGCCACACAACAAGAGATACAGTTGTATTAACCATTGCTTGTGAATTAGGCTACCAGGAAAAATTTATATATTTTGGCGATGAAAAAGTCGGTTTTCTTGGGGTCAGCACACCAGCTCAAAACAACGCTTAATTAACCACAGGATGTAAATGTGCCAAAGGAATTGAGCCCACAAAATAGTTTCTTTGTAGCGTGTTACAAATTGCGTGTTTTCTACGCCAACAACAGAGATACAGTTGTAATTAACCATTTGACTTAGTGAATTAGGCTTACAGGAAAATTTATTATTTTTTGTCGTTGAAAAAAGGACGGTTTATTTTTGTCAGCTACACCAGCCAAACAAAACGCTTTAATTAACCTCTGGATGTAAATTGCGCCAAGAATTGAGCCCCACACAATCTAAGTAGCTTTTGACCGGTTTACAATTGCGTGTTTTCTCACGCCACTCAACAAGAGATACAGTTGTAATTAACCTTGCTTGTGAATTATGGCTACAGGTAAAATTTATTATATTTTGGCGGTGAAAAAGGACGTTTTTTTTTTAAGCACACCAGCAAAACATACGCTTAATTAACCCCTGGATGTAAATTGCGCCAATGAAATTGAGCCGCAACAAAAACTAGTCAGCTTCTGTAGCGTGTTTCAATTCGCGTGTTTTCATACGCCCACACTAACAAGAGATACAGTTGTATAATTTCTTACCTTTGCTTGGTGAATTAGGATACAGGAAAAATTTAATATTTTGGCTGTTGAAAAAAGGGAAGGTTTATTTTTTGTCAGCCACCAGCAAAACAAGCGTAATTAAACCCATGGATGTAAATTTGCGCCAAAGAATTGAAGCCCCACAAAACTAGTTAGCTTTGTAGCGTGTTACAATTGCGTTGTTTCTACGCCACACAAACAAGAGCTATTACAGTCTGTAATTAAACCTTAGCTTTGAATTAGGGCTACAGGGAAAAATTTATATATTTTGGCGTTGAAAAAGACGGTTTATTTTTGTCAGCACACTCTGCAAAACTAACGCTTTATTTAACCCTGGATGTAAATTGCGCCAAAGAATTGAGCCCCACAAACTAGTAGTTTGTAGCGTGTTCACAATTGCGTGTTTTCTACGCCACACAACAAGAGTATTCAGTTGTAATTAACCTTTGCTTGTGAATTAGGTACAGGAAAAATTTAATATATTTTGGAGTTGAAAAAGCGGTTTCTTGGGGTCAGCACACCAGCAAAACAACGCTTAATTTAACCTGGATGTAAATTGACGCCAAAGGAATTGAGCCCCACAAAATAGTTTCTTTTGTACGGTGTTACAATAGCTGTGTTTTCTACGCCAACCAACAAGAGATACAGTTGTAATTAAACCTTTGTTTTGTGAATTAGGCTACAGGAAAAATTATATATTTTGGCGTTGAAAAAATGGTTTTTTTTTGTCAGCAAACAACCAGCAAAACAAAGCTTAATTTAACCCCCTGGGATGTAAATTGCGCCAAGAATTGAGCCCACAAATAGTACTCATTGTAGCGTGTTACAATTGTGTGATTTCTACGCCACACATCAAGTGATACAGTTGTAATTAACCTTTGCTTGTGAATTAGGCTACAGGAAAATTTTATATATTTTGGCGTTGAAAAAGACGGTTTTTTTGTGTCAGCACACCAGAAGCAAAACAACGCTTAATTAACCCTGATGTAAAAATTCGCGCCAAAGAATTGAGCCGACAAACTAGTGCTTTGTAGGTGTTCCAATTGCGTAATGTTTTCTACGCCACTCAACAAAGAGATACAGTGTAAGTAAACTTTGCTTCAGTGATTTAGGATACAGGAAAAAATTTATTATTTTGCCGTTGACAAAGACGTTTATTTTTACGTCAGCACACCAGCAATAACAACGCTTAATGTAAACCCCCTGGATGTAAAATTGACGCCAAAGAATTGAGCCCCCAAACTAGTAGCTTTGTGCGTGTTGTAATTGCGTGTTTCATACGCCACACAACAAGAGATACGAGTTTGTATTAACCTTCGCTTGTGAATTAGGCTACAGGAAAAAATTTATATATTTTGGATGTTGAAAAAGACGGTTTCTTGGGGTCAGCACACCCAGCCAAAACAACGCTTAGTTCAAAACCTCGGATGTAAATTGCGCCATAAGATGAGCCCCACAAACTAGAAGCATTTGTAGCGTGTGTTACAATTGCGTGTTTTCTAAGCCCACTCAAACCAAGAGATACAGTTGTTATTAACCTTTGCTTGTGAATTAGGCTACAGAGGAAAAATTAATTATATTTTGGCGTTTGAAAAGGTGGTTATTTTTGTCAGCACACACCAGCAAGATACAACGCTTTAATTAACCCTGGATGTAAATTGCGCCCCAAAGAATTGTGCCCGGGGGTCTACATCCCCAATCAGATAACTAAGTAGGCTTGTAGAGTCGTTACAGTTGTGTGTTTTCTACGCCACTCAACTAAAGATACAGTTAGTATTAACCTTTGCTGTTGAATTAGGATACAGGAAATATTTATAAATAATGGCGTTGAAAAAGACGGTTTTATTTTTGACAGCCACACCAGCAAAACAAGCGATTAATTAACACTTGGATGTAAATTGCGCAAGGAATTGAGCCCCACGAACTAGTAGCTTGTAGCATGTTTCATTGCGTGTTTTCTACGCACACAACAAAGAGATACAGTTGTAATTAAACCTTTGCTTGTGAATTAGGTACAGGAAAAATGTATATATTTTTGGACGATTGAAAAAGAGGTTTCTTGGGGTCAGCACACCAGCAAAAACAACGCTTAATTAAACCTCTGGATGTAAATTGCGCCAAAAGAATGGAGCCACAAACTAGTAGCTTTGTTGCGTGTTTTTGTTACAATTGCGTGTTTTCTACGCCAACACCACAAGAGATATCAGTTGTATATATCCTCTTGCTGTGAATCTAGGCTACAGGGAAAAAAAAATTTAATATTTTGGCGTTTGAAAAAAGTTGGTTTTTATTTTTGTCAGCACACCAGCAAAAACAACGCTTAATTAACCTGGATGTAAACTGCGACCAAAGAAATTGGCCACAATACTAGAGCTTCTGTAGCGTGTTACAATTGCATGTTTTTCTACGCCACACACCAAGAGGAAACAGTTGTAATTAACTTTGCTTGTGTATTAGGCTATCAGGAAAAATTTATATATTTTGGCGTTGAAAAAGACGGTTTCTTGGGGTCGCACACCAGCAAAACAACGCATTTAATTATAACCCCTGGATGTAAATTGCGCCCAAAAGAATTGTGCCCATCAAAAATAGATATCTTGTGTAGGTGTTAAATTGCGTGGTTTTCTACGCCACCACAACAAGAGATACAGTTGTTAATTAACCTTTTGCCTTGTGAATTAGGCTCAGGAAAAAATTTTATATATTTTGGCGTTGAAAAAAGCCATGGTTTATTTTGTCAGCACACCAGCACAACGGCTTAATTTAACCCCTGGATGTACCCTTTGCGCAAAGGAATTGAGCCGCACAAATAGTAGCTTTGTAGCGTGTTACAATTGCGTGTTTTCTACGCACTCAACAAGAGATACTGTTGTAATTAACCTTTGCTTTGTGTATTAGGACTACAGAGGAGAAATGTATATATTTTTTCGGTGAAAAAGACGGTTTATTTTTGTCAGCACACCAGCAAAACAACGCTTAATTAACCCCTGGATTAAATTGGCCAAAGAATTGAGCCGCACAAAACATAGTAGTTTGTTAGCGTGTTACAATATGCGTGTTTTCTACGCCACACAAAAGAGATAAGTTGTAATTAACCTTTGCTTGTGAAAATTAGGCTACAGGAATAAATTTATATATTTTGGCGTTTTGAAAAAGGCGGTTTTTAATTTTTGCCAGCACAACCAGCAAAACCAACGGCTTAATTAACCCCTGGATGTAAATTTCGGCCAAGAGTTGAGCCGCCACAAGACTAGTAGCTTTGTAGGCGTGTACAATTGCGTGTTTTCTACCCACACAACAAGAGATAATGTTGTAATTACTTTGCTTGTGAAATTAGGCTAAAGGAACAAATTTATATATTTTGGCGTTGGAAAAAGGAACGGTTTTCTTGGGGTCAGCAACACAGCAAAACAACGCTTAATTAACCCATGATCCCCGCTACCCATCTTGCGCCCACCCTAAAGAATTGAGCCCACAAAAATAGTATCTTCTGTGCTGTTACAATTGAGTGTTTTCTACGCCCCAACAACAAGAGATACAGTTGTAATTAACCTTTTGCTTGTGATATGAGGCTACAGGAAAAATTTTTATTTTGGCGTTGAAAAGCTCGGTTTATTTTTGTCAGCACACCAGTAAAAACAACGCTTAATTAACCTTGGATGTAAATTGCGCAAAGACTTGAGCCCCACAAACTAAGTAGCTCTTGTAGGTGTTACAAATTGCGTGTTTTCTACGCCACCAACAAGAGATACAGTTGTAATTAACCTTTGCTTGTGAATTAGGCTACAGGGAAAAAATTATAAATTATTGGCGTTGAAAAAGACGGTTTCTTGGTGGTCAGCACCCAGCAAAAACAACGCTTAATTAAACCTCTGGATGTAAAATTGCGGCCAAAAGAATTGAGCACCCAATAGTCAGCTTATGTAGGCGTGTTACAATTGGTGGTGTTTTTACGCCACACCAACATGAGATACAGTTGTAATCAACCTTTTTGCTTTGTGATATTAAGGCTACAGGGAAAAAAATTTATATATTTTGGCTGTTGGAAAAGATGGTTAATTTTTGTTCAGCACACCAGCAACAAAAACGGTTACTTAACCCCTGGATGTAAATTGGCAAAGAATTGTCGCCCCACAAAAAAAGTAGCTCTTTGTAGCGTGTTACAATTGTGTTTTTCTACGCCACACAACAAGAGATACAGTTGTAATTAACCTTTGCTTGTGAATTAGGCTACAAGGAAAAATTTATATATTTTGGCGGTGAAAAAGATGGTTTTATTTTTGTCAGCCACCAGCAAAACAACGCTTAATTAACCCCTGGCATGTAAATTGCGCCTAAGAATTGAGCCGCACAAACTCTTTGCTTTGTAGCGTTTTACAATTGCGTGTTTTCTACGCCAACACATCAAGAGATACCGTTGTAATTAACTTTGCTTGTGAATTAGGGCTACAGGAAAAATTTATACTATTTTGGCGTTTGTAAAAGTCGGTTTCATTTTTGCCAGCACACCAGCAAAACAACGCTTAATTTAAATCCCCTGGATGTAAATTGCGCCCAAGAATTGAGCCCACAAATGTTGCTTTGTAGCGTGTTACAATGAGTGTTTTCTAACGCCCACACAACATGGAGATACAGTTGTAATGAACCTTTTGCTTGGTGACTATTAGCTACATGGAAAATATTTATATTATTTTGGCGTTGAAAAGAGGTTCTCTTGGGGTCAGACCCAGCAAAAACAACGCTAATTAACCCCATGGATGTGACAATGCGCAAAGATTTGGAGCCCCACACAAAAATAGGTATCGTTGTAGCAGTGTTACAATTGCGTGTTTTCTACGCCACACAAAAGTGACTACAGTTGCTAATTAACCTTTGCTTGTGATTAGGCTACAGGAAAAAAAATTTTATATAATTTTGGCGTTTTGAAAAAGATGGTTTATTTTTGTCAGCACACCAGCACAACGCTTAATTTAAACCTTGGATGTAAATTGCGCCAAGAATTGAGCCGCACAAACTAAGTAGCATTTTGTAGCGTGTTACAATTGCCGTGTTTTCTACGCGACAACAACAAGAGATACAGTTCGTAATTACACCTTTGCTTGTGTTTTTAGGCTACAGGAAAAAATTTATAAATTTTGGCGTTGAAAAGACGGGTTTTTTTTGTGTCAGCACCACCAGCAAAACAACACCGCTTAATTAAACCTATGGATGGTTAATTGGCCAAAGAACTTAGGAGCCCACAAACTGAGTACTTTGTAGCGTGTTACAAATTGCGTGGATTTTCTAACGCCACACAACAAGAGATACTTTGTAATTAACCTTTGCTTGTGAATTAGGCTACAGGAAAAATTTATATATTTTGGCATTGAAAAAGATGGTTTATTTTTGTCAGCACACCAGCAAAAAAACGGTTATTAACCCCTGGATGTATATTGCGCAAAGAATTGAGCCCCACAAACTAGTAGCTTTGTAGCGTGTTACAAATTGCATGCTTTTCTACGCCACACAACGAAGAGATACAGTTTGTGTAATTAAACCTTTGCTTAGTGAATTAGGCTACAGGAAAAATTTATATATTTTGCGTTGAAAAAAGCGGTTTATTTTTGTCAGGCACACCAGCAAAAGACACGCTTAATTAACCCCTGGATGTAAATTGCGCAAAGAATTGAGCCCAACCAACTAGTAGCTTTGTAGGTGTTACAATTGCGTGTTTTCTAGCCAACAACAAGATATACAGTTGTAATCTAAACCTTTGCTTCGTGAATTTGGCTACAAGGAAAAATTTATATATTTTTGGCGTTGTGAAAAAGACGGTTTCTTGGGGTCAGCACACAGCAAAAACAACGCTTTATTAACCCCCTGGATGTAAATTGCGCCAAAGAATTGGCACCCACAAAATGATCTTTGTAGCTGTTACAATTGCGTGTTTTCTACGCCACACAAACAAGAGATACAGTTGTAATAACCTTTGCTTAGTGAATTCGGCTACAGGAAAAATTTTTATATTTTTGGCGTTGAAAAGACGGTTTTATTTTTTGTCAGCACACGCAAAACAACGCTTAATTAACCTTCTGGATGTAAATTGCGCCAAAGAATTGAGCCCCGACAAAGCTAGTAGCTTTGTAGCATGGTTACAATTGCGTGTTTTCTACGCCACACAACAATAGAGATACAGTATGTAATAAACCTTTGCTTGTGAATTAGGCTACAGGAAAAAATTTATATATTTTGCGCGTTGAAAAGGAAGGTTTATTATTTGTCGAGCACACCAGCAAAACATACGCTTAATTACACCCCTGGATGTATAATTGCGCAAAGAATTGAGCCGCACAAACTAGTAGTTGCTTTGTTAGCGTGTTACAATTGCGTGTTTTCTAAGCCCACACAACAAGAGGATTACTGTTGTAATTAATCCTTTTGCTTGTTGAATTCAGGCTACTGGAAAAATTTATTATATTTTCTAGCCGTTGAAAAAAAGACAGGTTTATTTTTGTCAGCCAACCAGCAAAACAATGCTTATTAACCCTCTGGATGTTAATATTGCGAACCTAAGGAATTGAGCCGCACAAACTAGCTAGCTTTGTAGCGGCGTTTACAATTGAGTGTTTTCTACGCCACACAACAAGAGATACAGTTGTAATTACATTTTGCTTGTGAATTAGGCTAAAGGAAAATTGTATATAATTTGGCGTTGAAAAAGACGGTTTATTTTTGTCAGCACACGAGCAACAAAAAACGCCTTAATTAACCCTTGGATGTAAATTGCGCTCCAAAGAATTGAGTTGCACCAAACTAGTAGGTTTGTAGCGTGTTACAGTTGGTGTTTTCTACGCCACTAACTAGAGATTACAGTTGTAATTAACCTTTGTTGTGAATTAGGATACAGGAAAAATTTTATATATCTTTGGCGTTGAAAAAAAAAGACGGTTTATTGGAGGTCAGCACACAGCAAAAAATCGCTTAATTAACAAATGGCATTGTAAATTGCGCCAAAGAAATTGAGCCCCACAAAAATGAGTATCTTTTGTAGCGTTTGTATACAATTGCGTGTTTTCTACGCACACACAACAAGAGATACAGTTGTAATTAAACCTTTGCCTTGTGATATTAGGCTACAGGAAAAAATTATCATATTTTGGATGCCGTTGATAAAGACGGTTTATTTTTGTCAGCTCACCAGGCAAAACAACGTTTTAACCTCTGGCTGAAAATTTGCGCCAAGAATTGAGCCCCACACACTAGTAAGCTTTGTAGGTGTTACAATTGCGGAGTTTTCTAAGCCAACAACAAGAGATACAGTTGTAATTACCTTTGCTTGTGATTAGGCTACAGGAAAAATTTATATATTATTGGCGTTGAAAAAGACGGTTTATTTTGTCAGCACTACCTGCAAAAACACGTTAATTTAAACCCTGGATGTAAATTTGCGCCATAGAATTGATCCGGCACCAACACTAGTAGCTTTGTAGCGTGTCTGTTACAATTGCGTGTTTTTCTACGCCACACAACAAGAGCTCAGTTGTAATTAACCTTTGCTCTTCCCTTGTGAATTGGCTTATAGGAAAAATTTGATATATTTGGCGTTGAAAAAGACGGTTTATTTTGCCAGACACACCAGCACCAAATCAACGCTTAATTAACCCCTGGATGTAAATTAGTGCAGACCAAGAATTGAGCGACACAAACTAGTAGCTTTTGTGCGTGTTCAATTGCGTGTTTTCTGAAGCCACACAACAAGAGATACAGTTGTAATTAACCTTTTGCTTGTGAATTAGGCTACAGGAAAATTTATATATTTTGGGTGAAAAAGACCGGTTTTTTTATTTTTGTCAGCACATTGCAAAACAACGCTTAATTAAACCCTGGATGTAAAAATTGCGACAAAGAATGGACGTTGCACAAACTAGTAGCTTTGTAGCGTGTTTACAGTTTGCGTGTTTTGTTCTCCACTCAACTAGAGATACAATTGTAATTAACCTTTGCTTGTGAATTAGGATACAGGAAAAATTTTATATTTGCGTTGAAAAAGACGGTTTATTTTTGTCAGCACACTCGCAAAACAACGCTTAATTAACCTCTGGATGTAAATTGCGCCAAAGAATTGGGCCCGCACCAAACTAGTAGCTTTGTAGCGTGTTACAGTTGCCGTGTTTTTACCGCCACTCCTACAAGAGATACAGTTGTAATTAACCTTTGCTTGTGAATTACGGCTATAGGAAAAATTTATTATATTTTGTCGTTGAAAATGACAGTTATTTTTTGGTCAGCACACCAGCAAAAAAACGTTAATTAACCCATGGATGTAAAATTGCGGCAATAGAATTGAGCAGCCCAAAAATAAGTGGTATTGTATTGTATAAACGCTGTTTCTCTTAAATGAATCAACAGAAACTGCTTAGAATCCCACTTGGATATTGAATGTATATGGCAGCTGCAGTGGACGCATCACTGGATTTCAGATCCAATGCACCCAAAAAATTAGAAGAAATAGAACATAAGGGAGAATCAGTCTCTGAGACAAGCTGAGACCACCCCACCAGAAATCGCTATATAAAAATCAATTCTACTCGTAAAGAGCCATGAGCCGACCGGCAGCACCTTCCCTGATGAGCAACAGTGAGAGGAGTGTGAGCTTCCCGGCGTCGCGCCCCGGACATTAACTTATTTATATGTGCGGTGACGTCACAGAACCCCGCCGGTCTCTGATTGGCTTCCCCTCGCACATGTCATGCAGGCATCCCTTCTTCCTAAAGGTGCTTTCCCCCCATGGGGCGCCATGTGCTCGAGCATTTTATAATTAAAAGCACACTTCGTTCACCCGAAGTACCCCAAATTCGACTTCGTTCCAACCGAAGTTTTCCTGAAATTCTAAACGAATTCCCCCTTCTTTTAAGAATCGTTTCCCCCCATTCTCCCCCAAAAGTCGATTGGGCCAAAAAGAACCCAAAAACATCGGTGTTGGACGAGATAGTCGGCACCATGATTTTAACTGATCTTGTGTGTTGGATGTGTCCCCGCATTACATGTGTTGGTGAGGTGGTAAATAAAGATTGCCAGAGGTCCCCCATTGGTTCTGCCCCCCTTGCCTGCTGTGTGCTACGGCTACTTAGCATATATGCTGTCACGTTGCTGATGTTGTTCCCCGTGACATTTAAGAACGTGAAGCGACGCAACGATGTCCCCACTTGAAAATCAGCACTGTCCCCAATTCCTAAAATTTTACTCTCTTTTGGGTGGGGGGAAGGAAAGTGCTGAGTTTTGCTTCCCCCAAGGAGGGTGGCCACCCAGTATGGTTTTAGTTTGATGGGCCTTAATGCAAGGATCATGTTGGAGGAAATGGAGACCCAAGCACTCATGTGAGAGAGGGACCCCTGATTTTCCAGCCTCGGGTCGAGGGGCATAAAAAAAAACGATCTTCCTCATCTTCCTCCTCCACCTCAAATCCATGTCAACCCCTTTTTCCCAAAGGGAGGGAAAACGGGAACGTCGGTTTTTCCCGGAAAAAAAATCTTTCCTCCTCCTCCTCTGCTTCCTCCCCAAGTTCAACACGCCCCGACTTGCCTCAGATGTTGCACCCTGAGAGCTGAGGCGTGCCTTGCACTAGCCCCGGACCCCAAACCCCTGCCCAATTAAGACCGATAAAAAAGTGAAAGTCGGGCCTCATTTTCGGGGGGAAAAAAGGCTCTGGTCCGCATCTGTGTCCATTTCCTCCGTGTGGTGGGACTGAGTTTCAAGGTTCCCCGATCGTTCCAGAACTAAATCACCCAATGCCATGCTGACAAAGGCATTGTCCCGCACTGCCATTTTGGTGGCTTTTCAAAAAACCGCCAAGGGGGTGCAGAGGTCTTTCACATGCCTCCACTCTCAATGGGTCAAAACCCCCAGGTCCGCACCGCTGCTTGTAGGCCCTGTGTCACTTCGTACTGCGTAATGGCTTGCGCTGCTGCCACAATTGTGGGCACGTGGAGGGGGGGAATTTCCCAAGGTTGCTACATCAAAAAATGAGAGGGTTTACGGAGTTGGGGGGGGGGCGAGCTAACGCCAGCAACACAGCCAGGCGGGACGAAGATAGGGTGCGAACGGCGGAAGTGTGAGATCATGACCTCGAGCACTTCTCAACAGGCAGTCCAGACCGGGTAGCGCTTTAGAAATTTCTGGACGACAAGGGTTTATCATGACATGTCGCACAGGCAAGGGTTGTACTCCAGCCTACGATCTTAAAGGGCAGGCAGCAAGATTTCGACCGTTACTCGCACACCACCTTGCATGACACAAAAGGTTCTTGATCAACCCAGCAAAACGCTCGGTGCTCGTGACGAAGGAGCCGTTTCCACAGCTCCTGACCTGTGTGTTGAAGGGTCTCCATGACAGATTAATTTCAACATCGGCCTTGTTTCTTGGGCACGTGATGCCACCTGAGACCTTGGGGGAAAGAACACCTGCTCCTATCCCTGCGGTTTTGAAGAGCGTGCGCCGAGCCTCAGGCCACCGTCACCACCAGAGACATCCACCAGCTCACCCTAGAGTGAGATGTCACAGACATTATAGTGGCCTGGCCGTGGCTTACTAGTCATGTTGTCTGGTGGTCAGGATGGACTTTGCCAAGACACAGATGCAGACAATGCAGCTTAAATTTTAGATGACACAGACTGGCAAGGGCAGAGGGACGACTTTTCTGGAAAAGTAATGCCCTGCTCGGCATCTAGTATTTGTGGGCAGGCAAGGGGCCATTGATGCGTGGCGCAACCATCTGTGTCCACCATACGGAATGTCAACATTTCCAAGGAAAAGCCTCGCAATGCTGACATTCAGGCTTTTGGTTTGGCTAGTTTTGGGTTTTAAAGTGTTTCCCTTCTGCTCCCAAACTGGTAAGAGACGGCTGTGTGCTTAGACTGGCCGCTGTACGGCATGCGCAGGTCGTGAAACTGGTGGAAGGAGAAGGAGGGTAGGATGGGTTCTGCGTGGTGCTGGTTGTGGTACTCGGGCGACGGTGGACGTGGGAGGTGAAGCGGAGGCTGATCCATGATCATGACTCTGTAAGAGACATGGGCAAGCTGAGGAACGCATGGTGGATGGCGGAGGAGGAGGAAGGAGGCGGAGCGACAGAGGGGTGTGACAGTGGTTGGAAGCCGGGCATCGTTGTGGCCTTTTTTGGGCCAAGTGTTCCTCCATTTTAACTCATGCATTCGACTGCAGAAGCGTGATAGACATTTGGTGGTGGTTAAACAACTAATATTCATGCCTCTACTGATGCGTTTACGGCAAGGCAGCATATGACATGCTGGGTGATTCAGAGGGTTTGCTCGAAAAAGGCCCAGGCTCTTGAGAGGTCCTGGACCTTATCGACGGCGATAATCGAGGAGCGGTCGTTTCCGCCTGATTGTGGCTGGCGGAATATCATATCAGCGGACTTCTGCGTCCGCCTTCCCTTTTTGAGGCGGAGCCATACTGACACTACCCCTTCGACTTCCTCCTCGTCCAGGTGATGAAGCACTCGCAAGCATATTCTACTGAAAAGACCACGTTGGATCCGCAATGTTGTCATCATCATCATCAACACAGGGGACTTCTCGTCCTGACATTCTGCATCACCTTCCCCCAGGAGCTGTGGCTACAAGCAACAGGCACTGCAAGGCGTTGCTGACCACCCGGGGATTTTTGCCGATTGACTGGCTTCATTCCTCTCCTCTGATAGCATCGTAACTGGGCAATCAGAGCAGACAAAATAATCCTCTTGGCCTCTTGATCTTTGGAAATGCGTCTGACCCTAACCGGCATTTGTCAAAAAAGAGGTCTTACAGAAAATGGATTATCCACAGTGGTGGGATACACGACGTTGAAATTTGGGCTGCCTCTCGCTTCATGTTGGTACGGCATGCTGCGATGCTGAAGACACAATTTGTGGCCCGTGACTGGGAGGACAAGGAGCTAAGGACTGCTCTGGATGCAGGTTGCATTAACCACTGACGAACAGATTGGCGACGCTGTTGTTACTGTGACTTACAGGGCCCTGACCCAGCAATGACCAGGCCTGTCGGGTCCTGCAACCGCCTGAAATGCTTTCCTAGCGGAAAATATCTGTGAAATGCGGTCTGGTGGAAGAACCGTAAGACAAAAAATAACAGTGTTCTTCCTTCAGTCCTAGGGATTTACACTGCCCAGTAGGACTAGGAATGATAGTTTTCAAAACAAACTATCATATAAGTGCGCTATCTGCGCACATTGAGATGACAGAGCGAAATAAAACTATTTCAGAAGTTACACGGATGAGAAGTTTACGTTTTTTTTGCAGCAATGACAAACGAGAACACGTTGCTGGAAAGATTTTTCTATCAGAAATGTCGTACCAACGTTGTATTTGAAAAAAACTTAGGGCCGCACACCACATGCAATACAGCTATTTTAAAAGTTTTATACGGATAACAAACGGTGGTTTTTGCACCAATTGAAATACACCAACAGTAACTAAGGAAATTTCGGTATCCAAATTTAAGAAAAGGTGGCTATTTGAAAAAAACTGTGGCGAACCAAAAAGTGCAATACGTATTTAAAAGTTTACGGATAAAAAAGGTGGTTTTTGCCCCAAGAAATAAACAAGTTACCACAAAAATTTTTGTATTCAAATTTAAGTACATGGTGGCTCTTTGAAAAAAACTGGGTCCCCAAAAGTAAAATACAGTATTTAAATTTTTTAGGGGTAAGAAAAGGTGGTTTTTGCACCTATGAAATACACCTGCAATTACTAAAAATTTTGTATTAATTAAAATACAAGATGGGTCTTTGAAAAAAAAATGGCCGGCCAAAGGAAAAACCCCTAATTAAATTATGTAGGAAAATAAAAGGTGGTTTTTGCCCCTATGAAAAACCTGAATTCTAGCAAATTTCGTACCCTATAAAGTAAAGATGGTCTTTGAACAAAAAGGGGCCGCCAAAGTGAAAAAAACCCCAAATTTAAAATTATGTCGGAAAAAAAGGGGGTTTTTTGCACCTATAAAAATACACCTGCAAATTAAAAAATTTCTTATCCTATAAAATCAAATGGTCTTTGAACAAAAAAGGCCCCTGCCCAAAGTACAAAAATAATTAAATTGGTCGGATAAAAAGAGGGTTTTTTGCACCTAAAAATACCCCTGCGATTACTAGAAATTTTGTACCCAATAAATAAAAGAGGGTTTTTGAACAAAAATGGCCTGCGCCAAAGTGAAAAAACCTTTTTAAAATTATGTGGTTAAAAAAAGGTGTTTTTTGGCCCTAGAAATACCCCTGAAATTACTTGCAATTTTTGTACTAATATAAGTACAAGAGGGGTCTTTGAAAAAAAAGGGCCTGCCCCAAATGAAAAAAGCCCCAAATTTAAAAATTGGAGGGATAAAAAAAGGGGGTTTTTGCCCCAAAAATTACACCTGCTTTACTAAAAAATTTTTTATCCAAATTTAAAATAAAGTTTTGGTTTTTGGGAACAAAAATGGCCTGTGCAAAATGAAAAACACCAAATTAAAAATGTATCACATAAAAAAAGGTGGGTTTTGCCCCAATGAAATAAAACTGCTTTTACTAAAAAATTTTCTGTAAAATGTAATACGGGGTGGGTCTTTGATCATTTACCTAGGGGCGGGTGTCCTGCCAAAAATGGGAAAAAAAAAACCCTTTTAATTTAGTTTTAAAGCAGGTCTAGGCTGCACAATATACACTTCCCTTTTTAAAGCCCCGCCCTTTTTGTCTGTATGCAAAGGGGGTTACTGCTGTGGTACCAGGAGGGGAGTATTTTTTTTTAAAATGAGCATAGGCTTGTAATAGATGTGTCTCTTGCAAGCAGACTATGTGAAAATGTGTTTTGTGTAAGTGGTATAGAACCTGTGACCTCTTTTCGGGATATTAAATCCCTTAAATTTGAGGGATGTGATTTTTAACATTATGCATAATGATGGTACAGTAACACTCACCCCCGGCTCCAAGCAGCGGTGAAGTCCACGGCCCAGACTTTGTTTAGAGATTGCATTGCAATGGCTTTTTATTACCAGTTTTCTGGTGAAGTATTATTGTATGTTGGGCAGCTGAATTATATTAGGACTACAGATTTTTTCTAGTCAACTGCAGGTGTATTTTATAGGTGCAATAAATACCTTTTATTATCCGTATACATTTCAGATAAGTGTTTTTTTCACTTTGGCGCAGGCCAGCTTTGGTTGATTGAGGACTTGCACTAAATTTGAATACCAGGCAATTTTGTAGTTCACGCGTGTATTTGATAGGTGCTAAAAACTACACTTTTATTTCGTTGTACTTTCACAGTTAGGTGTTTTTTCACTTTGGCGCAGTCAGCTTTGTTGATAGAGGCACATTGCACTTAAATTTGAAAACAGCAATTTTGTAGTCTACTGCCGGTGGTATTTGATTGGTGCAAAAAAATTCCTTTTTTTATCTGTATACATTTAGATAGGTTGTTTTTTCACTTTGACGCAGGCCTGCTTTTGTTCATATTGTTTATAATTTGAAACAGAATTTTTTTTTGTCACTGCGGGGTATTTGTAGGTGCAAATAATACATTTTATTATCCGTAAACTTTTCTGATAGGTGTTGTTCACATATGCGCAAGCCGCTTTGTTGATAGCGGCACTTGCACTTAAACTTTAAATACAGTATTTTTGTTAGTCCACCCGCAGGTGTTTTGATAGTGCAAGATCCACTTTATTTTCCGTATACCTATTACTGATAGGTGTTTTTTCACTTTGGCGCAGTACCAGCTTTGTGTAGAGGAACCTTGCACTTAAATTGATACAGCAATTGTAGTCACTGCGGTGTATTTGATAGTGCAAAAATACTTTTATTATCTGTATAAATTTAGATAGGTGTTTTTTCACTTTGACGCAGGGCTGCTTGGTTCTTATTGTTAAATTTGATTACAGATTTTTTTTGTCACTGCCGGTGTATTTGATAGGTGCTACATTTCTATTATCGTATACGTGTCAGAGATAGATGTTTTTTCACTTTGACGCAGGCCCAGCTTTGTTGATAGGGCACCTTGCACTTAAATTTGAATACAGCAATTTTTGTAGTCCCGCAGGTTTATTTGATATGTGCAAAACTCCACATTTATTATCCGTATAACTATTTCAGATAGGTCGTTTTTTACTTTGGCGCGACAGTCAGCTTTGTTGATTGAGGCACATTGCACTTAAATTTTGAAACAGAATATTGTAGTCACTGCCAGTGTATTTGATAGGTGCAAAAATCCTTTTATTATCGTTATACTTTTTTGATAGTGTTTTTTTCACTTTGGCCGCAGTCAGCTTTGTTGATAGAGGCCCTTGCACTTAAATTTGAAATACAGCAATTTTGTAGTCACTGCCGGTGTATTTGATAGGTGCAAAAATACCTTTATTATCCATATACATTTCTGAAGGTGTTTTTTCACTTTGGCGAGGCCAGCCAGCTTTGTTGATGAGGAACCTTGTATTAAATTTTGAATACAGCAATTGTGTAGTCATGCAGTGTATGGATAGGTGCAAAAAATACCTTTTATTATCGTATACATTTTCAGATAGGTGTTTGTTTCATTTGACGGCAGGCAGCTTCGTTCATATTTTAAATTTTGATACAGAAACTTTTTAATCACTGCCGGTGTATTTGATAGGTGCAAAAAATAACTTTTATTATCGTATACATTTTCGATAGGTGTTGTTTCACATTTGGCGCAGGCACGCTTTGTTGATAAGCTGAACCTTGCACTTAAATATGGAATACAAGCAATTTTGTAGTCACCCGCAGTGTATTTGATAGGCGCAAAACTCATTTTATTATCCGTTTTACATTTAGATAGGTTGCTTTTTTTCCTGTTGGCGCAGGCAGCTCCGTTCCGTTATGTTAAATTTTAATACAGAAATTTGTAGTCACTGCGGGTGTATTTGATTGTGCAATAAAATTAAACTTTTTTTTTCGTATACGTTTCAGATAGATGTTTTTTCACTTTGACGAGGAGCTTTGTTGATAGCGGCACCTGACTTAAATTTGAATACAGCAATTTTGTGTCACCGCGGTGTATTTGATGGGCAAAACTCACTTTCTTATCCGTTATACATTTCAGATAGGTGTTTTTTCACTTTGGCGCAGTCAGGCTTTGTTGATAGAGGCACTTGCACTTAAATTTGAATACAGCAATTTTGTAGTCTGAGTGTATGTGATAGGTGCAAAAAAATAACTTTTATCTATTCCGTATACATTTCAGATAGGTGTTTTTTCACTTTGAGCAGGCGCTTCGTTCATATTGTTAATTTGAATTACAGAAATTTTTAGTCACTACCTGTGTATTTGATTGGTGAAAAAAACTTTTATTTTCCGTTAATTTCATAGAGGTGTTGTTCAACTTTGGCAGGCAGCTTTGTTGATACGCGGCTTGCACTTAAATTTGAATACAGCAATTTTGATAGTCACCGCAGGTTGTATTTGATAGGCGCAAACTACTTTTTATTATCGTATAATTTCAGGATAGTGTTTTTTTTACTTTGACGCAGGCCAGCTTAGTTATATTGTTATAAAGTTGAATACAGCAATTTTGTAGTCATGCCGGTGTATTTGATAGGTGCAAAATTAATTTATGATCCATATACATTTAGAGGGTGTTTTTTCACTTTGACGTAGGCCAGCTTTGTTGATAGAGGCACCTTTCACTTAAATTTGAATACAGCAATTTAGTAGTCACTGCCGGTGTATTTGATAGGTGCAAAAATACCTTTTATTATACGTTATACATTTCATGATTAGGTGTTTTTCAGTTGACGCAGGCCAGCTTGTTTATTGTTAATTTGGATTACAGAAAATTTTTAGTCTGCGGGTTTATTTTGAAAAGGTGCAAAAAATACCTTTTATTTCCGTATACATTTCACGATAGGTGTTGTTTACTTTGGCGCAGGCGCTTTGTTGATGCGGCACCTTGCACTTAATTTGATATACAGTAATTTTGTTAGCCACCGCAGGTGTATTTGATAGGCGCAAAATCACTAGTTATTATCGTTATACATTTCAGATAGGTGTTTTTTTCACTTTAACGAAGGCCAGTTGTTTATATTGTTAAGTTGAAGACAGCCAATTTTGTATGTATGTGATGAATTTGATAGGTGCAAAAAAACTTTTATTCTCGTATACATTTCAGATAGGTGTTTTTTCACTTTGGCGAGCAGCTTGTTGTGATAGAGGCACCTTGCACTTAAATATGAATCAGCAATTTT
Organism: Phyllomedusa bahiana; assembly: GCA_025379985.1. NCBI lineage: Eukaryota > Metazoa > Chordata > Amphibia > Anura > Hylidae > Phyllomedusa > Phyllomedusa bahiana. Next base: position 6,624 of record JAODAL010048238.1, on the reverse strand, counting down.
GTAGTCACTGCGGTGTATTTGATAGGTGCAAATAATAACTTTTATTATCGTATACATTTCGATAGTTGTTTTTTCACTTCGGTGCAGTCAGCTTTGTAGTAGAGGACCTTGCACTTAAATTTGAAACAGCAATTTTGTAGTCATGCGGTGTATTTGATAGGTGTCAAAAAATTACCTTTTACTTATCGTATTCATTTAGATAGTTGTTTTTTCCACTTTTGGGCAGCAGTTTGTTGATAGAGGACCTTGCACTTAAATTTGCATACAGCAATTTTTGTAGTCATGCGGGTATTTTGTTACGTGCAAAAAAATACATTTTATTATCCGTATACATTTCAGTTAGGTGTTTTTTCACTTTGACGCAGGCCAGCTTCGTTCATATTGTTATAGTTGAATACAGCAATTTTGTAGTCTCTGCCGGTGTTTTTGATAGGTGCAAAAGATACCTTTTATTATCCGTATACATTTCAGATAGGTGCTTTTTCATTCCTTTGGCGGCAGTCCGTTTGTGATAGAGGACCTTGCACTTCAATTTTGAATACAGCAATTTGTAGTCACTGGGTGTATTTGATAGGTGCAATAATACTTTTAATATTCGTTTACATTTCAGATAGGTGTTTTTTTCCTTTTTTAACGCAGGGCAGTACGCTTCATATTGTTAATGTTGAATTGACAGCAATTGTGTAATCATGCGGTGTAATTTGATAGGTGCAAAAAAATACTTTTATTATCCGTATACATTTCAGATAGGTGTTTTTTTCAATTTGACACAGGCCAGCTTTGTTGATAGCTGGACCTTGCACTTAAATTTGGAATACAGAATTTTGTTAGTACTGCCAGTGTTTTGTAGGTGCAAAAAATCCTTTCTTTATCGTTATACATTTCAGATAGGGTTATTTCACTTTGGCGCAGTCCAGCTTGTTGTAGAGGCACTTGCACTTAAATTTGAATACAGCCAATTTGAGTCACTGTTGGTGTATTTGATATGTGCAAAAATACCTTTTATATCCGTATACATGTCAGATAGGTGTTTTATGTTCAATTTGGCGCAGGCCACTTTGTTGATTGAGGCACCTTGCACTTAAATATGCATCCAGCAATTTTTAGTAACTGACGGTGTATTTGATAGGTTCAAAAAAATACCATTTTATTATCCATATACATTTCAGATAGGAGTTTTTTACTTGACGCAGGCAGCTTGTTGATCGATTGCACATTGCACTTAAATTTGGATATAGCATGTGTTTTGATTTTGAGATTGTGGATAGCTGTGATTTGGGTCTTTTAATTAGAGAACTTTCAAAATTTCCTTTCCTTCTAATTTTTATCTATGTGAATTGGAGCGAAATCGCAGGTGGTAAGGAGAAAAGTGGGGGTAAGGGACATGGAGGTAGCTGTCGAGAGAAGGTGCTCCTTCAGTGCTGGCGACACCACGCTGCCACGCGTGATAGTGGGTTGCTGGCGTCAGGCGTCATGCTGGGTCTGGGCCTGTATGAATTCAGTAAAGAACATCGTCGCCAATGTGTTCTTCAGTGGTTATGCAACCTGATCAGCAGTCTTACCTGTCGTCTCAGTCATGGCACAAATGTCATATCGCATGTCTTCAGATCGTTAACACTGGAAGACGGCAGCCCAAATGTCAATCGTGGTACCCCACCACTGTGGATAATACATTTTTGAAAGACCTCTTTGAAGACAAATGCGCGGTTCGGTGGTCAGAGGCATGTATACAGATCAAGAGGCCAAAGAGGGTGATTTTGTCTGCTATACGCCAGTTACTGATGCTATCAGAGGAGGAGAAGGAAGCCGGTAAATCGGCAAAAATTCAGCGCAGTCAGCAACGCCTTGCAGTCCCTCTTGCTTTTTACCCCGCAGCTCCTGGATGCGGGAAAGTCAGGACGACCAAGTCACCTGTGTTGATGATGATGATGATAATGATGACGACATTGCTGATCCATCGTGGTCTTTTCCGCAGAATTTACTTGCGAGCGCTTCCTCACTGGACGAGGAGGAAGACGGTGTAGTGTCAAGATGGGGTAGTGTCAATACGGGTCCCCTCAAAAGGGCGGGAGGGCGGTCGCAGAAGTCCGCTGATATGATACCGCCAGCCATGGTCAGTGGAAACCCTGCCTCGCTTATCGCCGTCATAAAGGTACAGGACCTCTCAAACCCGGGCCTTCTTTGAGCAAGCCTCTGATTCATTCCAGCGATGTCTATGCCGCCTTTGCCGTAAAGCATCAGTGAGGCAAAAACTCTTAGGTGTTTACCCCCACCAACATGTCTAGTCACATGCAGCGAATGCAATGAGTTGAAATGGAGGCCAACACTTGGCCAAAAAGGCCAAAACGATTTCCAGGGTTCCAAACCCCTTTCACACCCTCTGTCTCCGCCTCCTGCCCCCCCGGGCCCCCACCATTTTCTCAGCTGCCCATTCTTCAGAGTCATATCAGGGATCACCCCCGCTTCGCTCCACGCGCCCCGAGTACCCCCAGCAAAGAGACCCATTCCCTTCTCTTTTCCCATTTTGACGACCTAAAACCCCGACAGGGGCCATTGCCCCACCCTTCTGTCTTCTTTTTTTGGGGGAGCGAATAAACATTTTCCCCCAAAAAACCACCCCAAAACCCAAAAGCTGAATGTGCTTTGGCCGGGCTTTTGGGCCCTTGGAAATTTTTCCTTTCGTCGGGTAACACAGGGGGTTCGCCACGTCAGGGCCCCTTCCCTGCCCCCAAAATCCCCCAAGCAGGCTTTTCCTTTCCCAAAAAGGCCCCTGCCTGGCACCCACTGTCATCAAAAATTTCAAGCGGTTTTGTTGCATCTGTCCCCCGGAAAAGTCCATCTGACCCCGACAATGGACTAGTAACAGGGCCCCAAGGGCCATAAATTCTGTGACGCTACGGGTGGCTGGGTGGATGTCTCGGGGGGTGGCGGGCTCTAGGTGGCACACCTCTTCAAACCGCAGGGATGGTGCGGCCCTTTGGGTGGCATGACGTCCCTGAAAAACCGGGCCCATGTTAAATTAATCTTTCTTGGAACCCGCCAAAAGGTCAGGAGTGTGGACGGCCCCCCCAACAAGCCAGCGCTGGCTGGGTGACAAAAACCCCTTGTCCCGGAAAAGGTGGTGTGCGTTAAGGGCGAAATTGCGGGCCGTTAAATGGGGTGGCGGGGAAACCCCTTGCTGGCCTTTTCATTAACCTTGTCGCCAGAAATTCTGAAGCGTCCCCTGAGTCGGGGACTCCTGTAGGAGGTCGAGGTCTGGTATGCATTTCCCGCGTTCGCACCCGCTTCGTTCCCTGCTGCTTTTGCAGGAACTGGGGCACCCCTTTAAAACCATTCATGGTTGAGTGGAAACACGTGGAAATTCCACCCCCACTGCTCCGCATTGTGGCGCAGCGCCATCCCTTTGCAGTACAAAGGACCATGGCCTGACAACGCGGTGCGGATTGGGGTGTTGGCCACCGAGATGGGGCAGGGAAAAGACTCTGCACCTCCTTGCGATTTTGAAGAACCCCAAAAATGGTCTTTGGGACAATTCTTTGCTTAGATTGTGTATAGTTTGGAACGATCATTGAAAATCTGAAACACAGTCCCCCCAGCGACGGGGGGGACGGACACAGTGCGGACCGGGGCCTTTCGCTTGTCGAATCCCCAAATCCCGACAGTTTCTCAATTTTAATTTGGGGGTTTTATTAGCAATGGGTTTGGGGTCCAAGGGTAGTGCCCAAAGGAGGTCGTCTCGGGGTGCATATCTGAGGGAAGTAGTTCGTGTTTTAAACTGTGCCCCAGGAAACGGAGGGGCGGGGGGGAGGAGGAGGTATTCCCAGACACCCACGTTACCCAAGTCCGTGCCTTGGAAATAGGTTTTGGGGTGAATTTAGGCGGAGGAAGAAGAGAGAAGATCATTTTTAGTGCCCTCGACCCGAGGCTTGGGAAATCAAGCTTCACATCTCTCACATGAGTTCTTGGATTCTCTATTTCCTCCAACCACGATCATCGCAATAAGGGCCAGTCAAAATTAACAACAGGTTATACAGTTGGCCACCCTTCTGGATCCCCGTACAAAACAAAACTCGCACTTCCTCCACCACTCTCAAATAGAGAGTAAAAATGCAGGAAATGGAGACCTTGCTGATTGACCAACTGAGACATCTGTTGCGTCTAGCTTCACATTCTTCATATGTCACGTGGAACAATTGTCAGCGACGGACAGCAGTAAGAGTGCCAAGGTACCGTAGTGGCAGCGGCAAGCAGCAGTCAAGTAGCGGAATCCTAATGGGTGACCTCTGGCAATCTTTTATATTTAAACCGCCTCACCAACGCATGCAAAATGCTGGGCACACATACAACACAACTTAAGACCCGCTTAAGATCATGGTGCACTAGACTATCTGCTTCCCGGTCTCCAACACCGATGTTTTTAGTAAAGTGTTCTTGACCCAATTGACTTCTTGTATCCAAAATGGATGAAATGCCGAGCTGGCTCGGCCACGCCATAGAAGGTGTAGTCCTGCCCAGCAGCCCAGCGACATTATTCTGAGCGTGACTTTCAGCACAGCTGGAGGAGTCATTATCAGACAAACGCACCCGGCTTTCCACAGATAATGTGGATCGTTTGACTTTCATCAAGATGATCAGGCATGGATCTCTGATGATGTTGTGGCCCCCATTCCCGTGAGGTCCCCGATTAGTTGCCGGCCCACTTCACATTCTCTTCAAACAAAAATGGTCCTCTTGAAAACTTTTTTTTTTAAAATGATCATTTCTTACTGCAATTTTTATTCTCAGTTCCCAAAAGTTCATTTTGTGGTTTTGCTGTGAGGAGACTGTAAAAGACAGCAAGGTTTCATGGACAAAACCGTATTTCCATTTACTCACTTCATCTTTAAAATTTTTTCGCATTGTCAAGGGTTTTGGGGTCATGTTGCTGTGAGATACAGCTATAATCATGGTCCTTTGGAACAGAAATGTGGCTTTTCTCCCTCACAATTTTTAACAGTGTCTAGAAGTCATTTTTATAATTTTTTTGGGGTCTGGTGCTGTGAGTCAGCTTAATCATGGTTATGGAAACAGAAATGTGGCTTTTTAAGTGGCATTTCTCCTCACAATTTTAAAATGTTGCTGAGAAGTCATTTTTATAATTTTTGGGGTCTTGTTGCTTTGATGCGGAATACTACAGGGCATGTTCAAAAATTTGGCTCCCTAACGCATTTGACTCAAATTTCAAAATGCTCAAAGTCAGTTTGTTTTGGGGATTTTTTGCCGCAGGTCCTATTAAAAAAATGTTGTTTCTAACAGACATTTGTTTTCACAAATTGTCAAATTGGCTCTAGGGTCATGTTTGAATTTTTTGGGGGATTTGCTGTGAAATGCAGCTGGGGAAAAGGTCCTTTTGTAAAAAATGTGGTTTCTAACGTTTTGTTTTTCCCAAAATTGTCAAGAGGGTTAAGGGTGTTGGTGCTGTCAAAACAGGAATGGGTAGGAATGTTAAGGGGACACATTTTGAAAAAAGACTTGTTTTTGAAGATCTTTAACAAGCTAACAATTCCCTGTAGGAGACAACCTATTTAATAAAATTTAAAAAAAAAAGAGAAACTAAGTCGTGGTGTTTTCCCACCCTATTTTAAAAATTGTTTTTAGAATTAAAACTAAAAAAAACTTGATGTACAAAATAGTGTACTTGAAGCTTAAAACAATGTAGGTTACCCGGAAGGTTTTAGTCAAGCCATTTTAAATTTTAAAAGGGGGGTTTAAAAAGACCCCTTTTTCCCGGAAATTTTTTAAAATTGGGGTTCAGACGGGTTTAATGTCTTTGTGGTACAGGGTTGTTAAAGTTAACTAAATGGTTTTGGTTTAAAGGGGGCTCCTTCCCCGGGACTTTTTTAAACTGTGCTTCGACGGTTTAATGGTCTACTGTTTTTGAAAGGTATGTCAATGTCTAGTTCAACTAAAAAGGGGGTTCAAAGACCCTTTGTCCCGACTTTTTAATCTGGGGGGTTTTCAGGTTTGGGGCTCATGCTTTACCCCGGAAAGGGATAGTCTAAAAGTCGAGGAAACTAAAATGGGGTTTGAAAAAAATCCTTTTTCCGGGACTTTTTTAAATTTGGGGGCTTCAGGTTTGGGGTCATGCGTGGCCCAGGCAAGGATAGTTATGTCCAGTAAACTAAGTAACGGCGGTAGTGGATCCACTGGGCCCCCGCAAGCGATGATAGCTATCCCCCAAGGGGGAAAGGGTCAAATACCCCCCTTTTTTCCCCGACCCCCGCAAGGGGGATGGATTGCTGCGGGGTGAGGTACCCGGGGGTCCCCCTGACGTGACTTGTTTCGGTGGCGGCCGAGGGAGAGGTACAGAATCGTAGCCGGAAAACGTTTGTCGTGGGGAGGAAATGTCAGGGAGGCGGGGGAAGGTTGTGGTCGGAAAAGGCAGGAAAGGGCACAGGCGGAGGGGGCGGGCAGGGAAAAATAGCAAAGGGTTGGGACCTTTTGGGCGACATATTTCAGGAAGTTTTTTCCTATGGCTCGGGGGAAAATGACCGCGAGGGGAAAGACTGCAGAGCGGACCCTTAAAAAAGGGGGGGGCTCAGGCGACAACCCAATTATGGGACACTGTCCCCTTTTAAAATTTTC